>UCOJ01000342.1:0-122595 GCA_900474305.1 Cecidostiba fungosa
GCTCTATATTGTATAAGCGTGTGTGCCGTATTTTTGATATATTATAAACATAAAATTGGGCTTTTTAGATTCGATGAACTAAAGCGATATCAAACTGGATCACTACTAGTTAGTTTGAATAACGCTGAGAAAATGTATTACAATTGGAAAGACAAACATCTCGAATTTTCAAATATACTGCAGATGATACTGGAAAAGGAGAATGATTCAAATCGATTGAATGAAGGCATTTCGAAAAGAAAGAACGAATTAAATATAGAAAGTAAGGTCACGTATATATAAAAAAAGTACGCCGAATGGTATTGACGATAAGTATTTATTTAAACACTTGAAAATGTTTCAGATCAAAAAAAAATCGCTCAAAGGAAAAAAGCAATCAACGATCTTAATGAGGCTTTAGCGCAGTCCGATACAAAAAATAAAATTCTTCAGAAGCAGCTGAATCAAGAAACATTTGATAATGGTTTGAAAAATATTATTGAAGAAAAAAATAAAAGGTAAATGTTACATAAATGGATAGTTCATTTAGTATATGATGTACATAATACTGATTAAATTACGATTTTCAGAATTATTCATTTGGAAGCAGATCATGAAAGTTATCAAAAACTATTTAAGCAGGAAGTAGATAATTTGTTGCAAATGAAAAGTAACCAAATTCAAGTAAGCCTTACATCAATTTGGACTGTATTTTAATATTTATATATACAATAAAGTGCAATGCATTTAATTATTTGCAGGAGTTGCAAAACAATAATAAAAGTTTTGAACAAAAAAAAGAAGTCATATCAAAATTACAATTAGAGGCGTCATCGATTACGTAAGTAAAATATTGATTTGAGTGCACAATATTTTTTCCTCATACCTGCACGGAAAATACACATTCCCTCCCGGACACCTGGAGACTGGAGAGAAATGTGTATTTCCGTGCTGATGTGAGGGAAAAATCGTACACCCACCACGGGAGGGAAATTGGACAGTCATATTTCGTGTTTGTTCGCCTTTGGCTCGGGTGGCAATTTACACGATATGGACTGTCCAAATTTATTACTCCCTAAGTACGTAATATACTATTACAGTAAATTCAGAGTAATAGTATATTACTTAAGGAGAAAAAAAAGTAAACACAACGAAGTTCTTTTGAACGCTAAAGCTAAGAAGGACGTGATTTTGCAAGAGGCAAGTACTTTATAAATTAAAAATAAATTGATCGAATTATTTTTAATGACGATATATTTTTATTGCAAAACATTATTAGGTGACAAACCGTCGTCAAATAAGTGATATGACAAAAAAATCATTTGATGAGAATGTGATGAATATTAGGAATGAACAAGAAAAAGTAAATTCCGAATCCCAAACGGCTGAAGAGAATTTCAAGACAAATGAAGAAAGTTTGCAAAAAGAATTTGGAACATTGCGTACTACATTTGAAATGAAGAAAAAAATGTTAAAAAAGTTGGAAACCAGTGAAGAAGATTTAAAACAATTCAGATTGATGAAATCTACAAAGTTAAAGGAATCAGATGTAAATTGCAAAGAAAAGCAAGACGAAGTTACAAAAATAACCGAAGATTATGCAAAATTAGAACACACGGCGACGGCATGCATAAAAAAACAGAGTGACTTGGATGCTAAGATAAAAGAATTACAAGAAAAAATAAATAGTATACAAGCAGAATTAAATTCAGCTGAAAAAGATGAAAATAATGTAATGGGCAGCGCTACAAATGTGCGTAAAGAAGTAAGCATAAGAAGTTTCAAAACTGATAACTAGCGAGATAATGAGATAATTAGTGTATCGTAATAAGGTGCCAATCAATTATTTTATTTTATTTTTAGAAAGCAAAATCGATGATGCAAAATGAAAATAAAACAGTTGATTTAACAGGTAAAGCTGATTTCGACACTAACAAAGACAATAAGAAAAAAGTAAGGATTTCATAAATAATTATGTGATTATGTAAGAATTAGATATATTATTAACTAAATTTGTTATGTTTTCATTTTATGGTTTAGGACATTAAATCCCTAACTCCCGAGCAGAAAGTTTTAAAAAACTGGTTTGATTCTGATGATTCTGAAGATTCTGATGATGAATTCAAAATACAAAACGTTATTCCTAAAAAGGTGCGAGAATTAGAGCATTATTCATTTAGTATGATATAATTAATTAATATACCAACATATCAATAAATATTTATATTCTTTTCCATTTTTAGTCGAATTCGACTACAGCTTCGCAGAAAAAAATGGTTTATGATAGAGATTGGGATACTGAAAGTATCGACAACACGGTGAGTTTTTTTACCTGTGATCGTTCATGAATATATATTTTGTTCAAATACAATTGAATTGTTCAAATAAGTGTAATTTTTTTATCGTTAGATATTTTTCTTGTATTTTTTAAATATAAACGGCATCACAGTTAACGATGACAAAAGACCGCATTAATTTAGTCATAAAAATTCTTTAGAGTAAATAAGATTAATCAGTAATTAGTCAAAACAGGCAAGACAATGCGTTATATATCTCGTCAATGTCGCGCCGCCCGTATAAGAAGTAACGGAGACAAGGTCTTGTTCAGTATTATGTATCTCTCCAACAAACTACTTTCACACATACATTCATGCGATTGCGTAGATGTATATGTGCGTTTATGAGCACTATATGTGTACTTCAAACGTTATTTTAATCCGACTATGATCGTGTTTCTTAAATTCTGTATTCAGTGAAAGGTTCTCCTTTGATTGTTTCAGTGTTCATTATTAGTATATGAATAATTAATAATATAATTATGTATGAATAATATATAATGAATATTGGTCATACAAATATTATACCGTATAAATATATTTTTAAATTAATTTGCTGTATTTATAATTCGGATCAAAAGTCATTATATCGTTAACTATATAATACGGTTTTTTTTTATTTTAGAATAATCCTAATCGATCTCAAAGCGACAAACTTTTCGATGAACTATTATCGCAGAAACAAGCAGCTCCTTCAAAAAATGAGGTACTGAATAGTTCGAAATCGAATAATTTTATTGATTTTTTTATATTTTGTGTATATGTGCAATTCTACAGCCAAAAGAAAACTTATCGGGATCTGGATAAGGCAAATTTATTTTAGACGCACCTATTATGTTTTTAGATTGTTTAGGTCATGCTGAACAGCTTTAAAAGTGTTTCCGCGATATCAGAAAATGTATTTTCTTGCCGGCCAGATATACATTATATTTATTAGGGTTAATTTAATTTAACAGGGTGAAGCAGTAACGTAAAATTACCATTGTTCAAATGGCATATACATATCAATGTCTATGAGCAAGAACAAAACATTCATATTACTAGAAATATAGAGTACAAATAAGGAAAGAGCTTTAATTTGAACTATTAAAATGAATGCCAGCAAAATTATTTGTGCGTTAAAAAATAGCGAAAAATCATAAGAATCTCTATTTCTCGAAAGGGCTCAAATCGAAAATTCTTTTATCTAATTTTATATAAGTATATTTAAAATGAAAGCAACTATTATTAATAAACATAAATATATTAGCTGATGAAAAAACAAAATGATATTTTAAATTGCTTAAATTTAAGTAGCTTCAATTTGAGCCCTGATGGTTCGTCAAAAAAGACCGCTCGGTTGAAAAGTTATATTAAGCCTTCAATATAACAGAAAAATAATCGTAATTGTGTGGATGATCGAGATATATACCTATGATTTTTAGCTATTTTGAAACGCAGATAATTTTTTGCTATACGTCCATTAGTATGTAATTCTATGGACTCCGAGTATAAGCCGTTGAACAATGTATATTTTTCTTTACTTTTTCTTCGTGTATGTTAAGTTATATAAGAGAATAATCTAATCGACAAAAAGCGAGGTTTTTCATATTCGGGGTGTCCTATAACGAAGCTAAAAATATGGGTCTGGTAGACTCATTCCAACCAAATTTATCTCGTATAGACCTCGAGAAGTTTCGTATCTATTAGTTGTAGAATTGTACATATAGGTAATTGTATATAGATGGAAGTTTAAAAAACAATTTTAATTAAATTTTTAAGTACTAAAATGTAAAATTTTACATGACTGTTTTTAACTTATTATTTCTTAAATTTTTGAAATTCTATTTTACTTATATATTTATTATTCTTTTTATGCAGGACGTATTTAAAGTACCACAGGCACATATGACGCCAATCAGAAAGAAGTCTTATACACAAGTTAGAAAGTATTAAATACATAAACACGATGTAGTGATCAAGATTAGGTAGACTTATTTTCATAGCTACAATACTACTGTATCAAACATTTTCATATTTTGTAATTGTTCCATTCATATTGCTATATTGCTTTCTGCAATAATTATATAGTATTCTAAACAAATTAATACATTCAATTATGAGTATTATATGTATTTATGTTTAATTTAATAAATATTTATTTTTCTACATTTGGCCACAGCATTCGTAACCTTAAACTTTATTTTACATTATTTTCGCAAAAATAATTTACACACATATTCGTAGTTTGTCACTGGGGCGTAAAGTTGAACTTTGCGTACCGATTTGTGCTCGATGTGTACGAGGGTCGACGAAGCCGGCCGGGGGCGATCGGACAGCATGAGGATAGGTGACGCAGGCCGCGGAGTGTAAAATTTAATGCCTCAGTTGTAAAAACATCAGTATGCGTAAAAAAAAACATTTTGCGCACTGCAAATAACAATGCGTAAAATTGAATCTACACATACTGTATATCAAAATACGAAAGACAATCAAACGACTTCCGGGCATAGCATTTGCCGAGAAATGGTCTAATTCAGACAAATCGTTTATAATATTAAGCAGTCACAAATAAGCAAAAAGTATTATGCTTGAAAATTGTTAATTTATATGAATAAATACATTTCGACTGTGTATGTTTAACGAATGTCTGCCAATTTTGACCAAATAAATAAATTTCAATTTAATATGTAGTCAAATTAAAGAATTGTTTATATTAGTATTGTCTTATAATTGTAATCATAATATCTTAAATGCATCGAAATGCATATAGTAGTTAAGAGTTGACCGATTGTAAATTTATACAATGACAAATAAATGAATAATAAACATTAAGATGTTATATATGGATCGCGAATAATTAGTTTGTTTAGTGAGTTAAATGACCTTATCATCATAAAATCTTAGCACTTGCGGGTAGAAAACCGGAACCGGGTTGCGGGTCTGCAACAGTCCTTTTGTTCTCGCTATCTCTATATTATAGATCTAAATAAAAACATTCACTTTCAGGGAAATTCAAAAAAACGCGCATTTCGCTACTCCATCTTGAATTTGAAGTCAAATGCACAACTAACGACAATGCATCCATCATGTAAACGAAGTTTGACGTCTAATGACGTTGATTGTGGAATATAACCTCCTTCAAAGTATTTTCTCTCTTTACGATTGTACATACATAATACAAATAAACTGATAACACCTCAAAAACTGAATGCCATGGCATTGGGGGTACACGATGCGCTTTGAAATTAATCCAACTACCAATTTCGGAAAACTTGCAGTAGAGTGTTGTTGAAGAAGTCCTACGATTTCGTCGATAAATTGACGAAAATTATGTGCACCTATCGAAAAGTAATCCAAGTATCAGTGTAAACACCGCGTAAAAAATTCGTTTTCCGTAGAAGATTATCAAGTATTGTTCAAATAAATCTTAGAAATGTTCAAGAAATTCAAGGACAAACTCGCAGAAGAGATGAAACAGTCACCTGCTAGGCTGCAAGCTAGCATGCAGCAATTGGCACAGGTATACTGTTTTATTTTTCAACTAATTTATCATTCAAGATTGTTTATTTACTGTCTTTTTTGAGTTATCCATCCTAACAAATTATTGAATTGCAGGCTGTTGTGTCGCCATCATTGTCAAATACCTCAATCCAAGACTTGTCATCCAAAGACAATTTCAGTTTGACTGAAGAAGCAGATGGTAATTCCCCTTCCACCTTTTTTAACATTTATACTTCCTACAGATAAGAATGTCCGGTAGATAACAGTAGCATATTGGATTTTTTTTAACCTACGAATGCTTGTCTTTTTATTTTGATATCAAAAAGTTTCTTTCTGTTGCAATTGAATAAGCCCAAATGTTCAAATTGAGGAAGTCAAAAAATGACGGTATGATAATCAGATGATCATTAAAATGTGGCAAAACTTAAATTATTATTTTTTTAATAGAAACACCAAAGAATAGTCCAGCAAAACATGGCTTTCAAACTGTTGACTTGACATCACCATCAGTCAATTCCAACACATCAAGGAGGTCATCTGTCAGCAGCAATGTCAGCGACGCATCCTTTCTTTTTCCAGTTTATGAAGGTTCCAGCAGCATGTATCATTTGCAGGTAAAATATCTCTTTACCTGTAAACCATTAAATTATGTATTGTAAAATAAAGACTAAAGATAAATTATGTATAAATGTATTGCTTTTTAATTAATAGTCTGACATGGATCAGTCTGCAAGCGAAATTGACGATAATATAAGCCCACAACTAGATCGTGTTTCCAAAGAACAACTGTACTCTGCTTATCGAAAAGCAAGAACAAAATATGACAAATACAGGGGAAGGTTTTCAGACCTTGTAACTCATTACAGAGAAATCGAACGTGCCAAAACGAAACTTGAAAGTCTTTTAGTCGAAACTCAAGACAAGGCATTAAGGCGTATAAGTGACCTGAAAGAACAGTGTCAGCTGGAACAGCAAGCAAAGGCACATTTAGAAGAAGCACTAAGAAATGATATTGAAGAAAAAGATCATGTAATAAATTCCTTGAGAACCAAAGTAAGTTTTTTAAATGTATAATAAATGTTGTTGTTTATCAGACTTTGGCACTCATAAAACTATAAGTGGTTCAGAATTATTTTAATCATCAATTGTTTTGCATTTTTCATACATATCATTGTTCAAAATATCATTTTTTTCCTATCTTTGATAACTTAATTTTTTATGGTGCCTCTGTCTGCATTTACAAAGAAATATATTTCTTTAAGGTGCTAATTTTGTGCCAGATAAAGCTAATCCAAGAAAAAAGTCCAAACGTTGAAGGCTTAGAGAATGTTGAAGTATTGGAAAATCAGAATAAGGAAAGTGATAAAGTAGATATTCTTGTGGACTTATCAAATAATTCAGAACCAGATCAGCCAAGTGAAGAATCAAAATTGAATGAAGAAAATCAGCAATTAAAAGAAAAGCTTCAGAAAATGGAAACCTTTTTAGAAAAATATAAAGATATGCTGAAGCGAAGTAAAGATAAAATGCTTGAAATGACAAATGAAAAAAATACTCTGGAAAGAGATTATGATATCTTACAAAAATCGAGTAAAGAAAAACTTGAAAGTGTAGAAAGCGAATTGGAGAAGTCAAGAGAAGAATTCAAAAATTTAAGAGAAGAACTTGATATTTTGAAAAAACGAGAAGAAGAATCAGTTATATCTTTGGCTGAAAATAAATTATCAATACATAGAGAGCTGGAAGGAAAAGAAGAGCAAATAAAACAACTTCGATCAGAATTGAAGCAAGCTTTGGAACAGGAAAAGGCCCTCAAAGAATCAGTAGAAACACAAAAACAAGAATTAGAAAAGGTAAAATTGGTTGCTAATCAAAATGCAGAAGCAAATCAAGAACATTTAAGAGGCAAATCAGAAGCATTGAAAAAAGTGCAAGCAGAAATGCAACAAAAATTAATTGATTTAGAAGAAACAATGGGTGCGAAATATCATGAAGAAGCTAATAAAAACAAAGAGTTACTATCAAAAGTAGAAGAATTGCAAAAGCAATCAAAAGAAATGCAACAGGAGTCAGAAACAATTAAAAAGTTGACACAAAAATTGCAAGAAAAAGAAAATCAATTGTCAGAGATAGCTATGAAAAAAGAAGAGTATGAAAAGCTTTTAGAAGAATATAAGATACAAAATACGAACTTAAACAAAGAATTTACCGAAATTAGAAACTCTTTGGAAAAAATACAAACAGAAACGGAAACTTCCAGTAATGTTTTGAAAGATAAATATGAAGAGGACATAAATGAATTAAAAAAGACCTTAGAAGAAAAAACTGATATTTCTGAAAAATCTAATTTGAAAATTCAAGAATACACGGAAGCACTGGAACAGTTTAAACAAAAATTAAAAATGCAAGAAAAAGAAATTTTAATTTTAAGAAGTAAAGCCAGTGATGAAGAAAAGATGCTAAGACTTCAAGATGAGCTTGAAAGTAAAAATATTGAAATTTTAGGACTTAATAGTGAACTTAAATCTAGTTCGACAACTATAGCTGATCTGAAAAAAGAGATCAGTATTTTAGCAAATCATAGAAAAAATTTAGTAAAATATCTAAAATCCTGTAAAAAAGTTGTTAAAGGTTTAAAAAAAGATTATGCGTCTCTGAAAAGTAATGTACATAATAGTATTTCAGAAGGGAAATGTGCAATATCTGATACTGTTGAGAAAACTGTCAATGTATTTCCCATATTGAATGAAAATTTCAGAAGTCTTCAATCACAAGTTGTGGAATTGACAGATAAAACTAAAACGTTAGAAGAGTTTCAAAGCAATTGCAGTGATAGTAATGTGCAATTAGAAAAGATTTTGAATGAAAAAATGGCGTTAGAAAAAGAATTACAAGGAAAACAAAATGAAGTTGAAAAAATCAAAGCCAAATTGATTGATTTTGACGACCTGAAAAAAAATAATAGTAAACTTCAGTCAGATATTGAAAATTTGAACTTTAAATTAAGTGAATATGAAAAACTTTACACAGAGCGCAATAAGGAAATTCAAGAAGCAAAGCTTGAAAAAGAAAATATTCTAAAAGATATTAGCTTGGAGAAGCAGCAACACGACTCTCTAATACAAGAATTTAATCAAAAACTTTCTGAAAAAGAAGTCGTGACTCAAGAATTTCACGAAGATCGTAATAAATTGATTCATCAAATTGAAGTTCTTGAGGCTGAATTAGTCTCTATAAAAGAAGAATTAGGTAACAAAAATACTGAATTGCAATGTTTACAAACGAAAATTACAGAAGAAGGAAAGCAAACAGATAAAATAAAGAATGATTGTGAAAATTACAAAAAATTACTCGAAGAAAATAATCAAACATTATCACTATTGAATGAAGAACTTAAAAACTCTAAAGATGAAAGAGATAAAATAATGACTGAATTACAGGAATCCAAAGATTCCTTGCAAAAAGCTATGGATAGTAAAAATGGATTTTTACAAAAATTAAAAGCCTTTAAAGAAAAATTGCAAAAAACCATCGACGAAAAAAATAGCATATCAGCAGAATTATATCAGGAAAAAATGAAACTTCAAACTGCCGAAAAAGAATGGAATCAGTCCTTAAATACTAAAATTAATGAGAATGAAGAATTGAAAGCATTGAATTTACAATTAGTTGCAGAGTTGGATGATTTGAAGACAAGTAAAGGAGAGTTGGATAGTTTAAAGAATGAAAAAGTTGTTATGGCTGAAGAACTAAAAGAAATAAAATCTTTACATGATTTACTGCATAACGAAAATAAAAGTTTAAAAGACAATCAGAACGATTTATTGAAACTTAATGAAGTTCTGAATCAATCGCAAGGTGAATTAACGGAAAAACTCCGAAATTTAGAAAAGAAGAATGACGACATAGCTAAGGAAAATAACGCCTTCCTCACAGAAATCGAAACATGCAAATACCAGCTGAAAACTGCACATTCCGAAATAGAACACCTAAAATCACAGTTATCGGAAATGGATGACGTACGAAACAAGAATAATGAATTATCTGTACTATTAAATGAGGCAAATAATCATCAACAAAATAGCATTCATCTCATTGCCGAAGTTGAAAGACTAACCAATGCAAATGCATCACTGAATTCGGAGCTGGAAAATTTAAACAAGAAAATATCAGATTTTGAAAAGTATCACGAAAAAAGTAAAAACTTTGAGGATGAATTACAAGTCTGTAGAAATAGAATCGTGGAATTGGAAAATTCTTTATCATCTAAAATTCAAGAATTAAATTCATTTTCGAGTAATTCAGAAAATGAATGTCACAACCTTAGAATAGAAATCGAAGAAAAAAATGGTGAACTAAATGAAATGAAGTTAAAAAATACCAAGCTTCTCGAGGAAATTGATCAATTATCATCTTCAAAATTAAATAGCGAAGAAAAGGCAAATCAGGAAATCAACAAGTGGCATGAAGCATCAAATGATTTTAAAAAAAGCTTATCAGATAAAGAAGTTGAATTAAATAAGTTGCAGGAAAAATGTTCTAAATTAGAAGCTGAAATAAAAAATATTGATCACTTAAAATTGAACGAAAAGAAGTTGACAAAAAATATACAAGATACAATATCAGAAAAAAGAAAAATAGAATCCCAGCTAGATGAGACACTTGTTACGTTTCAAGCAAAAGAAACCCAAATGCAAGCTCTTAATGAAGAATTACGAAATCAAGCTACAAAATTACAGGAACAGTTGAAAACCAATGAAGAAGAACAAAGTTTGAGACTGAAGCAAATCGTTAAAGAATTCCAAGCACAGCTTCACGACAAGGACAAAGAATTACAAGCTGCTCTTGAAAAAAGATTTGGTAAAATAAAAATATTTAAAATACGTGATTTGTGCATCCAATTAATTTTGTTATAGAAATATATATATTATTATTGTTTTTAGATCGTCAACAAAACTATGAATCAGATACTATACAAGAATATAGGGAACAATTAAAAGATTTTCAGGTAGAACTTACAAAGAAATCAGAAGAAATTGAAAGGTTAATATTGAACAATGAGAATGAAAAGAAAGAAGCGCAAAAAGAAGTTGAAAAACTTTTAGACAACATTAAACAAATAAAACTAGAACATCAAGAAGAAATTCAAGAACTTGAGAGAAGATGGAAACATATTGTTAACCAAAAAACAAGTCAGTTGGAAACGAAACATGAACATGAAATTGCAGAGCTTACCAATGAGTGGAAGAATGAACGAAAAGTATGTTTCTTTTAGTTTACTATCAGTTCATTCTTACTATTTTTTACAGTTTTTTTTTAACTTTTGTTTTTATTTTGCGTTATTTCTTTACAGAGTGATGAAAATACCGAATTATTAGATAAGGTGATTATTTGTTTTTGATTATTTTTAATTTTATTATTTTTATTAACTTTTTTTTGTTAATAATTTTTGCATATAAAAAGTTTACTTTAAAGTCTTCATATATAACAATCAGTTTTTTCTTTAAATAAAAAATTAACTTGCCATTATTACACAGGAATTAGAGAGTACAACGAGAGTAGCAATGGCTGCAGTACAGTCAAATACTGGTTCATTCCACACATTGCAGCAAACGTTGATTTCTCAGAAAAGAGAATTAGCTGAGTTGAGGAAATTAGTTAAGTTAAGACAAGAATCTGTAGAAGATTCAACTGAAATTGAGTACCTTAGGAACATATTGTATAAGTATATGATGGGAAAAGAAACAATGGTGCTTGCCAAAGTTATTGCTGCTGTTGTTAAATTTGATCAAGATCAGACCTCAAAAATATTGAAAAAGGAAGAAGATAAACTATCATTGGTATGTTATTGTAATAAGCATATGCATATCTTATGATACAATAACAAATACATTTCAATAT
Source organism: Cecidostiba fungosa (assembly GCA_900474305.1). Classification (NCBI taxonomy): domain Eukaryota; kingdom Metazoa; phylum Arthropoda; class Insecta; order Hymenoptera; family Pteromalidae; genus Cecidostiba; species Cecidostiba fungosa. The sequence continues at coordinate 11,700 of UCOJ01000342.1, forward strand.
TTTTTTCAGCTTGGATCATTAGGCTTAACATAACATGATTTGCCTATGCACATTTACTAGGAACATAATTAACTTAATGAATATTAATGTGTTAATATTCATCTCTATACTACATTCAGTAAACTATCCTATGCTGCATAACTGCCCCTAAAATGATATTTGGGCACAAACATCAGCTAATGGGAACATGTCAAACATGCAACTTGTGGTGCATCTTTTTTTCAACTAATACGTTAAAGTTTTTTTTTAAATGTGTACAAAATTAGGCAGATACTGTTTGAAGAATATCAATTAATTTATTTTATTTTTTATATTGGTGTATAATAATTTATCCGCTTATAGATTTTCATTTTAAATAATCTAAAAACTGCAATTTTATGTATAGGCTTAATGGGAAAATGACAATTTACTGTTTGTTTGAGACTATGTTTACTTAAAATTTTAAACAGAGGCAAAATATATTAGTAAATAACAATTGTACATAATAATGTAATTATAATGTTTTATTTAGAAATCTTATATACAAATAAATGACGTTTTACGACTAGTCAAAGGAATTTTATTAACAATTTACATAGTTAGACTGCATGATTATGCAGGCACTTTTTCACCTTCAAATTTTAATTCATTGAAAAACTTTTTTCTGTGGGTAATAGGTGTTCTTTTGTGACGAATGAAAAATATTTCATCTCCATCTCTATTGAACTGCTTTGAGCCTTCTGCATGTAACAGTGTCCGAAGAGCAACATTTCTTTTTAAGATTTTATCATAAAATTCTTTTCCGCCTTCAATGTACTCAGGTCCGAGCTTTGACAATTCTTCATCTACTTGTTTCTCATAATATTTAGTCAAAGTATCTCTAATTTGGAACCAAACTGCATATCCTAACAATGCTGATGTACCATACACCATAAATAATAAAGATCGATTCGTTATTTTATATTGTGCACGAGCACAATCAGCCATTATAACAGATGTAGCAACCAATAAAGGTGATTCAATAGATTTATAGATTAGTAAATTTTTATTAGCCATCAATACTTCTCGAGCAATGCCAAACTTTTTAGCGTTTTTGGAGAGTATTAGTGATTCCACTAAATCTTCTGCTGCTGGATGATACATATTTATTGGTTCTCTATCACGCCCCAAACGAAGCTCTGAAGTGTCTACTGACAATTTATCCTTGTATGTAAAATTAATAGGAATACCTATTATAGATCCATGCCGACTCTCAGTCATGCCAGCATTAAATAAATTAAATCCAACAACGGGAAATGGATTAAGCTTTTCTCTGATTCTATTATCTATCTTTAAATCATCTAATACTTCATTAAATAAATCTTGAACTTCAGGATGTAACGGAATTTTTTCCCCAAGTCTAAAACATTGTATTAACTAAGATAATTGCTTCTGTTAAGGTAATGCTTAAAATCATAATCCAATTATATATACCTGTATATTTGAACAATATTTTTATATTTTTCCATCAAAAATGTATGCGGAAAAAACTCGATACAAAAAGCACCTACTGATGCAGTGATTGCTATTCCTGACGCTATAATGCCAACTCTGGTATGAGTAACCCGGGTAGTAACAAATTTGACCATTTTTTAAACCTATTAATATCATAGCAATCATTAAAATGTATGTAGACTGCATAATAGTCAGAAAATTTAAATTGTTTTGTAAAAATTATTCATAAGAGAACTTATTATAATACAAAACAACATATATAAAAAAATAAATAATATAAAATAAATGTTAGAATCAGTAGGAATGAATTTTGTTTCATAGTGTAATTAGTGGTAATGATTTCCATTGTGTTTTTAAAACAAAATATTTAATGATGTTGAACAAATAAAATGTAGAAGAATTTTTATTACTTCCAAAAAGAGCAATTTCTTTCATCACATTAGTTCGTATTAATAAATAGAATGGATAAGAAAATAAAGAAAATAGGTAAACCATAAACCGTGTATTTTTTAAGACGAGTTGATATAAAAATTAATTTTCTAAACAATTGTAAATTAAACTAATTAGTTTATGACTTGATTAATCATATGTGCTGTAATTTACAAATATTATACATAAGAAATATTAGTATAACAACGTTTATCGTACCTTTGTGTTACATACATACAGTAAAAATAACCTCTAATATAATACATATACACGGTATATGTATTATATTACGGTGAGACCCGGTTTGTTCAACATGTCCAAGTCCAACAGCCAAAATATACAAAAAAATTGACGAATCGAATGACGGTAAATGCAAACTATAATATAATGCGCATGCGCCTAGAAAACAGAAGCTGATGCTGGCAGCAGTCCGGTGGTGACGACCGGATCGGCGTTTCTATACTTCGCATTTTGGAAAATGGTGAAAATATATTATTTATCTGTTATTAATAGTGTTGAATGAGTAAAAATTAAGTGTAACTTTCGTCAAAGCTTCAAATTTGTTTCAATTCCTTGATATATATATATTTATTTACCACTATTTTATACATCTTTTATGCGAGTGACAAATTTTAGGTTATATTAGTCAGTTTATGTTAATGTTTTTGTTGTTATTAATCATGCTACTTTTGTTCGATTATTTTCTAAATTCATGATTAATTCATCTTACTGTATTTTTAATTTGACTGAAATTTCAGGCTTTTAATTCATATTTAGGATGCATTTTACACTTCTATACTATTGGGATCAATAGAGGATAACATTTTATAACATAGCAAGATGTTCATTATTTCAGGCTTCCAGTGATGGGATCCCACCATCGGCAGTTCCTGGTTTTCCACCAGCACCACCTGCATTTGTACCGCCAATGATGCCATCAGCTCCATTCATACCACCTCCAAATATACCTCCAGGTCCTCCAGGAATAATGCCACCACAGTTTTCTATACCTCCACCGGGATTTGGATTCTCTTTAGCAGGTCCTCCAGATCCAAGTGTAATAGGTAAACAAATTCTTTATAGTTTTAATAAAAACAATTATTTATGTTTGTACATTTTGTTTTATTATTTTTGATGTGTGAGCATGCAATGACAATTTTTTTGAATTATGCATTTCTAGTTGCTCCTCCGCATATTACAGCTCCTCCTGCACCTACAGCTGCAGATATTGCAACAAAAGCATTGGCAGAAAAAAAGTGCGATTGGACTGAACATAAAGCACCTGATGGTCGTACATATTACTATAACAGTGTAACAAAACAATCTCTATGGGAAAAACCAGATGAACTAAAGTCTCCAAGTGAGCTGCTCTTATCACAATGCCCATGGAAAGAGTACAAATCTGAAAATGGTAAAGTTTACTATCACAATGTTAATACTAAAGAGTCCAGGTGGATTATTCCACCAGAATTGGAAGAGTTGAAAACCAGAATCGTAGCAGAAGAAGCAGCAGCTGCAGCAGCTGCTGCTGTTGCTAGTGCTACAAATACGTAAGTAGTCATTTCCAAAATATCGCATTTGAGATTGATAGATGTTAAAATTCATTCCTTACATATCATTACAAGAAATTTCAATTTCAGTGGTGGAGTACCTTTACATCATTTATCTCCTAGTTTGGGTGTGATAACAACCACTAGTACTCCGGAACCAGGTGGTAAATCTGCTATTGAGCAAGCAATGGCAGCTACTTTGGCAGCTATAAATCTTCCAACACCGCCATCAAAAGCAGATGAAGATAGTAATTCTGCTAAAGGCTCGGCAGGAGGTAGTAGAAATAGTACACCTGAACCAAAAATGCAATTTAAAGATAAGAAGGAAGCCATAGAAGCTTTTAAAGAATTACTCAGGGAGAGAGATGTACCATCTAATGCAACGTGGGAACAAGCAGTTAAAATGATCCAGAATGATCCTCGCTATCCTCAAATGAAAAAGTTGAATGAACGAAAGCAAGCATTTAATGCTTATAAAACCCAAAAATTAAAGGAAGAAAGAGAGCAGGAGAGATTGCGGTAAAATTATGTTTTAACTTGATACCGTTTCACCATTACGTTTTTATTAACTTAAATTAAATTACAAATTAATCATTTTATTTTCAGTCTGAAGAAAGCAAAAGAAGATTTAGAACAATTCTTATTAGATAATGAAAGAATGACAAGTACAACTAAGTATTATAAGTGTGAAGAAATGTATGGAAGTTTAGAATTATGGAGAGCAGTAGGAGATTCAGATCGTCGTGATATATATGAAGATGTAATTTTTAATTTAGCAAAACGGGAAAAAGAAGAAGCGAAGCAATTAAAAAAGCGCAATACGAAAAGATTAGCTCAAGTTTTGGACATCATGACGGACGTCACGTATAAGACGACTTGGCAAGAAGCTCAGGCTTTACTTCTTCGGCATTCAGCTTTTGCAGAAGATGCAGCTTTATTACAAATGGACAAAGAAGATGCTTTGTTAGTATTTGAAAATCACATTCGACAGCTGGAAAAAGACGAGGAAGAAGAGAAAGAACGCGAAAAGAAAAGAAGAAAACGTCAAGAGCGAAAAAATAGAGATGGATTCATAGTTAGTATAGTTCGTAGATTCTATTGGTATGCGTGTTTGATTTTAATTACTAAATACTATTTATTTTACAGAGTTTATTAGATGAATTGCATGAACAAGGAAAGCTGACGTCAATGTCTTTGTGGGTTGAATTATATCCTATGTTGTCTGCAGATCTAAGGTTTTCAGCTATGCTTGGACAACCAGGATCCACGCCTCTAGACCTTTTTAAATTCTATGTCGAAGATCTCAAATCACGATTCCACGATGAAAAGAAAATCATACGGGAAATTTTAAAAGAGAAGAACTTTGAAGTGCAAGTCAATACAAGTTTTGAAGAATTTGCAACTGTTGTTTGTGAAGATCGGAAATCAGCGACTTTGGATGCAGGTAACGTGAAATTAACGTATAATCTGCTACTAGAAAAAGCCGAGGCCAGAGAAAAAGAGCGTGTTAAGGAGGAAACGCGAAAATTCAAGAAATTAGAAACTGGTTTCAAGAATTTACTAAAAACCATTGAAGTTAATCATCAAATGTCGTGGGAGGACGTTCGAACTAAACTAGAAGAAGAGCCTGATTTCAAAGCTATTACACTTGAAAGTGAAAGGATTAGGATTTTTAAGGAATATCAGCACGAACTTGAGGAAAGTTGCAGTCACCATCACATTAGAAGTAAAAAAAAGAAAGCGAAAAAACCTAAGAGAAGATCACGATCGAAGTCACATAGCGTAAGTATTATATTTTTTTACATATTTGCTTTAATATGTTTTAAATTTACTTGGAATATATTAAAAAATTTTCTTTTTTATTATAGGAATCCGAAGGAAGTGACGCAGGAATGAAAAAGAAAAGACATAGGTCACGATCGACTAGCGTTGTTAGCAAATCCGATAGTTCAGAATCGGATGCACGAAAGACCAAGAGGAAAAAAAACAAGAAAAAGCGCGGAAGAAGTCAATCTGTGGGTTAAGCAAAATTACTGTTTCTAATAGGCTTTTGAACAAATATTTCTTACATATTGTTTGTTATGCAGAGATCAATTTCGAGGATCCCGTCGTCAGAAGAATCCCCAGATAGAAGAAGAAAAGATGAGAAGCATCGCAGGTCATCCGCTCAGAGTGAAGGTTCTATCAATGACAATGCGCATCAAGAATTATCGGAGGATGAACTTGAAAAGCAAAGAGCACAATTATTACGAGAACTTCAAATGCAACAAGAAGAAAATTGATGATTTATTATTGATGAAAAAATTGTAAACGGTTCATATAATTATTTTATTATAGATTGAATCATGCATATTCAATGCTTTTTGTATTTAAAAATTATTGAATGTTCATTTTATTTATAAAAAAGGATTCTTTAATATTCGTGAACTGCTTAAGATTATCGAGAATCATAATTTCATTTGATTAAAACCATTATTAAAGTTGAAAATAAGGTAAAAGCTTGATCTTTCACAAAAATAAATTCGTCAATATTTGACTGAGCATATACTTTTAAGCAGTTTCCTAATGGTAAATAAGAATTTAGTTAATAAGCTAGTTTTCCTTGTAATTGTATTTGGTATAAGATACAAAAGTAGATTTGTACATTAAAAACAACGCGAATTAATATTTTATAAGATGTCAGAAAGAATAGTCATTTAATCATTATGAATTTGTATTGTGCATAACTTGTTCTGATACGTGACGTAATGTAAATAAACATACATTAACAAAAACTACAAGTTTAAAAATCTTTTTTCAAGCTTTACTTTAATTTTTTTTTAGTTGTAATAATTGACGCTTAAGGGGATGTTGGAGCTAAAAACACTGTTTTTCTATTCCCTATCACTTTTTGAATAAATCCGTTGCCTAGCAGCTAGCACCATCTTCCCCCATCCGATCACGTTCTATCGGTCTCCACAATGCTTAGTAAAAATTAGTTCAGTAATCAATTTGTGATAGTAATGGCTGTACTTTGGTTATTAGGTAAATCATCGCCAGAAAAAACGATCTTAACACTTACAGCTTCCTAGGTCAAGGAATTCTATGCGAAAATGAAGTAAAAAATCGTTTTCTATGTAAAATTTGACGCTCTTTAGATTGGTGTAAACCATTTTGTTGCGGGATAAGCGACTCGCGAGATTAAGCAAAAATATTTTTGGAACGTCATTTTCGCATAGAACCCCTTGACCTAGGAAGCGGTAAGTGTGAAATCGTTTTCTCCGACCACGATTTAGCTAATGACCAAAGTATAGCTATTACTATCACAAATTGATTACAGAACTAATTTTTAAACCAAACAACTTTTCAATAACTTATGCATCGCTAAAATAACTTTAGGGTTTAAGCTATCGTTTTAACATAATAAACTTGAGAAATGTAATACATAAGATTTTATTTTTCTCATTAAATACCATTTCCCATGTTATTTTTATGAGAAACCAGAGAAACTCGACGTTTCGTAAGGTTTAACAATTTTCCACCAGAGGTCCTGGCAGTATCGCGACTTCCCAATATAACCCAAGCTGTGATTGGAAGCGGAAAAGAGAGCGGATCTATGATTGGGCCTTCGGGCCCAAGCCGTATGAGAGACACGGTGCTAGAGTTCTCGTAGCACCTGAGGTTCACCCTAGCAGAACATCTTGCACAGCCCTATAAATTTGCAGACCGTGTTGCTGATTCCTGAGTCTGACAAGTGCGTTGCGGAGTATCACTAATAGCAGCATTAGAATTGGCAAGCGTCTAAGAAAGGAAAGTTAGAATGAATTCTGAACGGTCAGACTTATATAATTTAGAGTTCAAGAGAAATATGCGAATTTATGGAAATTAAAAACGTCAACAAATATTAATCGAGTCTTTTTTTAGTAGTAGTTACTACCTTAAGGTTAATTTTGCACACTGCAACGTCATTTTGTAACCATGGACCCGCAAGCCATTAGCGACGCAAGTGATAAAGCCGACAAAACAGACTTGGTCTATGCCATCCTGTTTGAGCAGTTCGAAATATAGCGAAACATCATATCAGGTTAGGTGCCGATGTGTGCGTCGAGAATAACTTAGGTCAGAGCGCATTAAGTACAATTCGCCGTAACCAAAATGAGTGTGATATCGGTGAAACCAAGATGTTACGTAACTCCGATGTCGGCGACGCAATCATGTCTTTCGAGGATGTCGAAGTTTTGGACTTGGTACTTGAGACCGCCAGGACGACTGGGATCCCGATCGATCAAATAAACAACATAGATGGTTGGACAGCGCTGAACATGGCAAGTGCATTGCTCAAGCCGGATCACGTTCGCTCACTTATCCTTAGGGGCGGTGCAGACGTCAACATGAAAAATACGACGAGTAGGACAATTAAAGTCTACAATGAAATACTTACGCTCACCTAGAAGACGGAGATACCATTACATTCATGTATAATGCATGGCGTGAAGAGAGGAGAAAAGGAGAGAAGGAGACAGACAATAAATCAACTACTTGAGCTTGGTACCGACGTGAACGGTAATGTTTTTTTTCCTTAATAAGAGTTATCGGCTAAAAGCCATGCTACTCAATGCTAACTCAGTTTACTATAACCGTAATGTTTCTATATGTATTAGATTCTGATATTCATGAAAGGATAACGATCCTCCACTGGGCGTTCTGGCAAATGGACTTCGAAGCAATATCTTCATGATGGTCAAACACGTGGCCACAATCGAGGCGAGAACGAACAAACCAGCTTTGAATGACGCCAACCGGAAGATAATCGATGGATGTTTTAAGGTCAAAAGTTTCTACAACGGGTGCCGGACCGAACTTCAAGCCATGTAAAACTGTAAAATTAAAGATACGTCGATTACGTATTTTGCTATATTAATGGAGCCGGTTGAGGTGCTAACGCGTTACTCGCGAAATAAGAAAGTAGTACAAGAATTCGAAACTAAGAACTATCAGGCTGCTTATCCGATTTACAGCTCGCGGTTAAAGGAGAAAATGGACGCGGCTGTTAATAGACAGAAGGAGCTAAAAATCGTATGTACTATATTAAGTATAACGTTGCAGTTTGGTGATCCGAGCGATATGTTTTTTGAAAATATTTTTAAATATTTGAGTAAAGCGCATGTAAAATTTCTTATTGCTAATGCACTTAATGATGTAACATATCTTCAAACCTTGCACTCGAAATATTATTAACTTGGCCGGGGAGCCGATGAGCTCTATATAGATTACAATTATAATGAGCCTGTTAGGATAAAAACTTCATCAAATTATATTAGGCTCAAGTCAGGTATTGCAATAAGTAACCAGAAGATCAACGAGCTACAATTTATCCTGTCAAATACGGACCTGAACCGAACTGAGCTACATATTTATTTTTGTCGATTGGAAGATTCCAATAATAGTTCGTTTTTATTTTGATTAAATAAATAGTTATAAGCCAACCTGTAACAAGGGAGACATTGCTGAAAATGATTGGATAGTAATAAGTAATTAATTCTCATTTTCAGCAATGTCTCCCTTGTTACAGGTTGGCTTATAACTATTTATTTAATCAAAATAAAAACGAACTATTAGCGTAAACCAAACTGTTTATTGATTGGAACTCAAATAATTTAAAGAGGAAATCAAACCATACAAGTACCAAAAATATTAGGCAATCAAATGACCACAACTAAGAAAAGCCCAGCTTCCACTCCCAAAAACCACAAAGTTGACAAAAAAGTCCCAAAGGATTGTTAGTCCAAAACCTTGCCTTGAACGGCGATATCATCAAAAAAGACAAAAGAAGAAGCGAGCAATAACAAAACTCAGAGGGAAAACAGAAAGTGATAAGGATGTGTATGCTTTCGACGGTTCGAACGTGACTCCCGCTAGTTTCTTCCCGTGCGGTAATCCAAGCGAGATGAGATCGCCTAACTGGTCGCGTTTCACACATTAGTTGCTTAGATATTGCTGAAAACCCATAATTTTCAAATATTATTGCTGAGAAAAAAATTTAAATACAAAATTGTTAAACGCCTTCGTCCGCGTAAATTTGAATTCTTGCGTTTTTTCTTGAACTAAGTAGCTGCGCAATACGTTCTGCGCATGTCAGTCGCTTATAGCTTGTCGCTCGTCGCTCGTCAGTCAGCAAGCAGCTGTATGTAATGGGCACTTATAACTGCCCGACTTGACGTCAATTCTCAATAACTTTCCGCGATACCTGCTTATAACAAAAAGTAAACCACAGAGCATCGTGACAGCGCCTAGGCCCACCTGATAATAACGTGTTTGTCTGCGCCTCTGCGGGGGGCCCATATAGGGGAGATTGGGGCATTATTGGACACTTTTTCTTTGTTGATTTTTCATATGCGCATGGGTGGATTTAGATTTAATATAGCAATAGTTACCTATTATAGATGTATTTAGACATGCATTTCATATTTTTAAACTGCATATTTTGAATGTTTAAGTTCCTATTTTGTACAGCCAAAAAAAGATTTTGTGCAACTTTGTCCCGTAGTCGGGGCAAAGTTGCACGGGTTGTTTAAAAGGGAGCCGAATAAAAAGACGATTTTTTGACTTTTTTTCCATGTGTGCTGGATCTAATTTGATTTTTGAGATTAAAAAAAATGTAAGGGTGAAAATGTTGAATTTTTTTACGTAGAAACACGTTAACCAGACTAAAATATACGCAAAATTAATATTGATAAAATTAGGCCTATATGTGTCCAACTATGTCCCAAATTAATTTTTTCTTTAAATTTACTTTAACAAGTTAATTTTTAAGTATTTGAGGCCTACCTGCTCTCAAAATTTTCGTAATTAAATTTGTGTTTGACGTATGATGTGCCGCCAAAATAAATAATTTGTCATTACTAATCTAAATTTATCAATTTATACACTCATAAAGTTCTGGAGAGATATATTTTTTGTGGAATTTTATTAGGGCTTCAAAAGATATTCAAGAAGTCCAATTTTACCCCTGCCCAAATATGCCCCACTCTCCTCTACCTATATAGGTATAAGGTATATACATAAATATATACACAGACACAGCCCACGTCTGATGATCGCGGTCGGGGTGGAGTGAGAGAGTACAGTGAGCGAGCGAATAGAAAGCGCGACGAGGCAAGGAGACGACGAGGAACGCGCGGTGGCGACGCGCAGAGACAGAGGAGAGAGGAGAGCAGCTGGAGAGTAGGCGCGCGCGCGACGAGCAGCGCCTAGGATTTCACGAGGGCAAATCTCGCGGATATAAGTTTACACATACGCTGCCACCAGAGGCGGCCGTCACGAGTGTGTTTCTGAATCTCTAATATACTCGGGAGTGCAGAGTCGTTCGGCGCCGCGAACGAACTGACATCGGGAGCTACGTCTACTTGCTGAAGAATTGCAGGCCAGACTTTAGCAAAATGCTGAGCCTCTGCCGGCAGTCGTCGATCCTCGCGAACGTGCAAAAGTGAGTGTATTTTATAGAGCTTCTCAAAGGGATGGGTAATTTTTTTTTTCCCAGCTACCTAATGAACACTTTTTACTCATAATTTTACTCTGTGTTTTGGAGCCGCGCGTTATGTTCCCTGCTTTATCCACTTGGGCTCTTAGCACCTATTTTATTGATCATCGGCGTCGCTCTCTCTCTCTCTCTCGCTCGCACCTATAGGGATAATATATACATATAGATACTCGACTGTAAACGTATACACACGTTGTAAAACGAGTATCCGCTGATGCAGATTTTGTAACGTCAGCTTCTCTCTCTCTCTCTCTCTCCCTCTATCTACTTCTAAACACGGTCATTCCCCGCTGTATGCAGCTTCGTCGCCGAGTTGTAGGTTCTCTCTAGATCATTCTCTTTTTCTAGCTCGTTATGCTTCCGGCCCTCTCGACTCGCTCCGTCCTCGTCGCTCGCGTTGCTGCCACCGCGGCCCCCAATAATTTTGGAATTTTCCGCTCGCCAAGCTCTCCGTCTTTGTCGCTCTCGTTTTACTTAATTCTGCCTCTCCCCCCTTCTTTGCCAAATATTCGCTGCTTGCTGACTATTATATACCTATATATTTGTGCGAGGCTCGTTTGCCGAGACTGTGTATACCTGATATGCTTGCCTTTGATTTTGTCAAGTCGACGGTACAGGTATACAATATATGTATGATGTATATATATAGAGCTGATTGCTTATGCCGAATGATAATGATCGATTTTTGTATCAAGCTGTTTTGTTGATGATTCGGGGAAATTTGCTGTTTTTTTACCTTGGCCCATTGTATAGTGCAACGTGATTTCGCGACGGTTTATGAGCTACTTGTGACTTTGTGAGAGCTCGCGTTCTTTCTCCTTTGTTTAGACTTTGCTGAGTCAACTCCATTCAGCTGTTTTTACCTCTGTATAATAAGGTGTTGGTATTGTTGAAAACATTTTTGAAAGTACAGGTTATAGTAAACAGCATTTGCACATACAACGACAATATACTTTCTGCTACAATTCTCATTCATACATTTTTTCTTTTTTTTTTAAATTTGGTGCTATATTTAGTTTTATAAGTCATAAATTTGGGTTAGAACAGTTTTATGAAAATAAATTATTAATGCAAATTTTATGTAAAAAATGGATCAAAATTCTTTATTCTCAACGATATGATTCATGCATTTTGTTGCATGCCAGTCAAAACAAAGATATCTGTGCTGTGCAGGGCATGATGTGATAAGAAACCAATTTGTACTTGAGATTACCCACACCATCTTAATTGATTTTGATAGTGTTTAACACTTATTATCTAGTATTAAATGTGTTTTTACGCATTGATAATGAAAGTGACACGGATCACTGCAAAGATAACATTACATAATGTCATACGCATCTCAGTTTATTTATGGCATCTATACAAATAAAAACTTGAGTTTAAAATAACATAGTCTAATTTTATTTTAATACTCGGTTATGCCAAATATCATATTACACATATATTTCTCTTCTAATTTGATTTTCATTATTAACTGGAGTGCTTCCTCTCAAAAATACTTCAGAAAAGGTTTTTAGATAAGAAATAATCTTTATAAGCAGTACCGCTTCCTTTCAGGGGTTTGTGTGAGAAGGCTTCAGTTTGGGCGATAAGATTATTTAGTTAGTACGTCTCATTGTAGCAAGATACATAAGCCAATATTTGCAGATAATATCGCTGTCAACTGTCTGGATATTTTTAGCATCTTTTTTTTTGCCAAAACTTACAAAAATATTGAATCAAATTTTTTTCTTTTAATAGAATAAGTACAAGATGCCTGGGAACCATTGTGCCCGTTCCAAAGCCAAAGGAGTTTCCTTTGGAAAACGAGCCTATTTTGACTTACAAAAAGGGCAGCAAAGAGCGTGCAGAGTTGGAAAAGACTTTGGATAAGATGGCTGGCGAATGTGAAGAAATTCCCCTTGTTATTGGCGGCAAAGAAATCAAATCAGATATTGTTAAATATCAAACTATGGTAAGAGTTTATTTTCATTATTAAAATATTCTTGATTTCTAGAGTAATTTGAGGCATGAAAACTTTTTATAATACTTCATCAGTCTCAATCAATGAATATTTGATTTTACTTTTAGCCACACAACCACCAGCATAAAATTGCTAAGTACTACTACGCAACGCCAGATTTACTTAAGAAGGCTATTGATGTTTCTGTGAAAACACAGCGGGAATGGGAAAAAGTTCCTTTTGAGAAGCGTTTGGATATTTGGTTGAAAGCAGCTGACTTGATGGCGACAAAGTACAGGCAGCAATTAAATGCATCGACTATGCTTGGTCAAGGAAAAACTGCCATTCAAGCAGAAATTGATAGTGCTGCAGAACTCATTGATTTCTTCAAGATGCATGGTTATTTTCTAAAAGAAGCTTTGAAATACAAACCCATATCGCCAAATAAGGAAACATTGAATTCTATGAGGTATCGAGGAATGGATGGATTTGTAGCTGCCGTTTCACCGTTTAACTTCACTGCCATTGGTGGTAACCTTAGCTATACACCAGCTCTGATGGTTCGCATCTTATCCATTCATTTCGGTAGTACAAACGCTGACAGTTGAATTTTATTGAAATAATTCATTTTTCCTAATTGTTCTATATGAGGAGTGCAATTCTAATTTCAAAGTATAAAAAATTGGGTTATTATTCAGAATTTAAAAAGTTCTGAATCATAACACCTATGAATTTGATATATTCCGAGATTATAATTTCTCCTAATTTATTTTATTATCTTAAATTTAACAAATATCTGCTGCATAATTGTAAACGTTAATGTAACAAAATATTTTTTATTTACCTAAATGCTGTTTTTGTTTATTTAGGGAAATTCAGTACTATGGAAGCCGTCTGATACCGCTGTCTTGTCTAATTGGTGGATATATAAGATTTGCAAAGAAGCTGGAGTACCTGATGGAGTGGTTAATTTTGTTCCTGCTCACGGTCCAGATTTCGGAGATACTATCACTGCCTCGCCATATCTTTCTGGCATCAATTTTACTGGTTCGGTACCAACTTTCAATCGCCTTTGGACTCAAGTTGGAAAGAATATAAACATATACAGAAACTATCCAAAATTGATTGGAGAGTGCGGCGGTAAAAACTTCCACTTTGTGCATCCTAGTGCTGATGTTGAATCGGTGGTAACAGGTACCATTAGAAGTTCTTTTGAATACAATGGTCAAAAATGTTCGGCGTGCAGTCGGATGTACGTTCCTGAGTCACTGTGGAGTAAGGTAAATATACATTTTTTAAAAATACATTCGTTTTACAATATGTATCATTAATATTCACTTTCATTACAGATTAAAGCTGGGCTTTTATCTACGCGTGACAAGTTGAAGATGGGAGACCCAAGAGATTTTTCCGTATTCCTTGGAGCAGTAATTGATGCTGCAGCTTTCAAGAGAATTACGGGTTATATTGAGCATGCCAAGAAATCTCCAGATCTTGAGATTATCGGTGGAGGTGTATATGACGACTCGTAAGTGCATGATTTAAAAAAGTTAAATTTACCACTGATGTTTGTAATATTAATTTTTCAATATTGAATTACAGTCGTGGCTACTTCATTGAACCCACGATTGTAGAAAGTAAAAATCCTAAAGATAAGATAATGACTGAAGAAATTTTTGGACCTGTATTAACGATTTATGTGTACAAAGACACGAATCTTGATGAAACAATGAAATTAGTTGAATCCTCTACACCTTACGCTTTAACTGGAGCAATATTTTCGCAAGACGAGTAAGTCGCACATGTGTACTTACGTTTTTTTTACACCTTTATAGACATATTTTGCAAGTTTTTAATACAAATTCTAAAATCATTTCAGGAAATGGGCAATACGCGCTCTCGAAGAATTTAGATATGCTGCTGGAAACTTCTATGTAAACGATAAATCGACGGGATCAGTAGTAGGACAGCAACCTTTCGGTGGTGGTCGTATGTCCGGAACGAATGATAAGGCCGGTGGCCCTCATTATGCCTTGCGATGGGCATCTCCTCAATCCATCAAGGAAACTTTCGTACCCCTTAGAGAATTCGACTACGAATATATGCGTTCGTAAATGTTTTTAACTGAAGAAAAAAAAAACGATTTATTCAATTGCAATAGAATTATTTGAAGTTTGAGTGGACCATCGGGCATGCTAGAATTCTTTTTGTAATTTAATGCATTTTTAATACAACGAGGGAGTCTCCACTTTGACAGTATAACTGCAATGCAGACTCGAAGTCTGATTTTATACTAATTTCGGTATTAAACTTACTGATCTGATTTTTAGAATATTTTAAGTTCCTTGTAAACGCCAAACGTATTATGCCTTTGTGTATTTTCTCAGCAAAAAAAGTAAAAGTGACTGTAGGTGAGGGTTGAAGATATGCAAGGGTTTTTCTACAGCAGTGATACAAGATCCAATAAAATACAAACGTATGATTGTAAGCTTTTATCATATATAACTTTTAGCGCATAGACATAGATTTTACAGTCATTGATCGGGGTGAAACGTATGGAATGGTATAGATCTTTCAGCAATTAGCCGTACTTTTTTATGTATTGTTTTTACAATGATTATGACAAATAAAATACGATATTGTTACGCCATACGTGCATGGCACACGCGCCCGCTGGCGAGCTCTGTTACAATGTAATGTTTGTAAAATTGTGTACAAAGGACAACCGTATTTAATATTTTTAAAAAAGATGTGAAACCCAGTTTTAACCTCGTCTCTCAGTACCCCTGTAAGAAATTTCGTACTACGATAAAGAATCATGTTACAACGTATATCGTGGCTATTGTGATGTAATTTATTTTAATTGTATATTAAATATTCATTCAGAAATTGCAGAAATTCATTTGCATTGTGTATAGTCACTTTCCTCTTTAACGACTCTGCGTCATATTATACGTGCGCTTTAAACCTAAGTATGTTTGATTTTTTGATTCACGTAATCAATGACGATTAAATAAAATAGTTTGAAAAAGTTATGACGAATTCTCATTTTCAAGAATATCCTTGATCAAAAAGTGCATCATCGTTGGTTTTCAATTTCTGAGATGCTTTTTTTAAAAAATAAAAATATCCAACAAACAAGACGAATTCTAAAGTTACACGGCTATGAAGGAAGCAGGCAATGGAGAGTGGGAATGAAAATAAAGAAATTAATTATTTTTCGACATACAAAATCATTTATTCATATAAAAGGACACTTTATACTAGAACGTACTGTCTTAATTCTAGCCTAAGGTTTCCGCAGCCGGGATAACCGAGTTGCAGCCGACTCGCTCATTCTTCGACTATCACATATCATATTATAATATGCAGCGATCCGTGTGTAAATTGAAATCGCGTTGATAAAAAGACAGATTGGTCGTCGTTGAATAATGGCGCTTACAGATTACATTTAAAGTAATAAAAAAAAATTTGACCAATAGTTGCCGCAACGCACTTTGCGACGCGCGCGCACTGTCGCAGTGTGGATCATGGATAATGTTTCACATATATAATATATATTATAATTATATATCATGTAGAAATCGCGCGTCCCTTATTACACTACAAAATTCACCTTCGACCTACGTATCATCTTAATATTTCAGCAATATATCAACGCTCATAATCCTTTCCTTCATCCTTTCTTGCTCTATATAATAAATGTTTCATTACACATGTCGACGCTATATACTTTTTTTTTTTAACACACTCGATACATTTAAGTATTTTTGTTTGTTTAGTATTATAAACCGCTATGCTTGGGCGTGTATAAAGATATAAATACTATAAACGATTAGTCGCTAACGGGACGTTCGAGCCGCTCGCGGTCCGGAGTCGGCTCGCGACTCGCGCTCGCTCACACAAAAATTTCGCGAACCATCTATACTATCCACTGCGACGATCCCAGCCAATCCAGAGAGAGAAAGAGAAAATTGGAAGCGGAAAGCCTTGGTGGAAAGTTAGAGAACGCGATTATACAATAAAAACGCGTGCGACGCGACGCGAGCCGGCTCCGGCGGCGTTTAATATACCCTAATAATGGAAGGCTGAAGATTTGCTGATCGAGCAAAATGTACAAGCGCTACAGCCCGTCCGAGCGTCCAAGCGGTAGAAGCTGAGCAAACGCTTTTTTTTTGTCTTTAAATTTTATACTTTTACGATTTTTTTTTTGGTTTTGTTTGAATGTTTGTTCAGTACGAAAAATTCGAGAGCGAGTTGACTTTCTGCTTTTTTCCCCTTAAATTTCCCTAAAACTTAACTGCATAATTACTTATATAAGCTCGAGTTACGTAAAAGCGTCTACCGGTCGAACGGCTCGGAAAAGTTGTTTTCCTTTGATCTCTTAAAAAAAGGAAAAAGAAATAATTTATCGAATGCACGGACTACAGGCTGCTCTCGTTAGGAAGACAGAGGAGTTCAATCTTTGTCTTCTCTCCTAATTATTCTTTCATCTTTAATATAAAAGAAAAGAGGAAAATCTTTTTTTTTCTCATATATCTCGAGTCCCAGAGTTCAAAGTGAACCAGAGACTGGAGAATGAAATTAAAAAAAAAAAATTAATAAACAATATCATCGTAATTACATATACATAATTATAAGTTTGCTTCGCATCATCTAATTGAAAAATAATAAAACATGTTTTTAGACAGAGATAGAGAGAGAGAGAGAGAGTTATTTGCGCCGTTAAAATGCCATTAAGAGATTATTACAGAGTATAAAGGATCGTATAAATGTATATATTCATATGTATATTTATATTTATGTATATATATCCATGTGTGCGTATACGTACCTACGTTATTTTAATTAATGTGATTTTTTGTCAGCTCGCCGGAGAAGCAAGCAGCGTCAGTTATTGCCCTTGGTCCTCCGTGCGAGCCGCCTTTTTTTTGAGCTTTGAAATTGCGCGTACGTTTTTTTTTTATCAAATTTTTTCTTTTCATCGACACTCCTTCCAGCTCACATACTATACTATTATACTTCCATCGCGTGTCAATTATTATACTTAACTTTCTTCCATTATAATCCTTCATTTATATCTATATATTGCTCGCTAAAGTTGGCTTTTCTTTAATATTACAAGTTTGAAAAATATTTACATTATAATAATAAAGGAGAAACATCATTTTATGCTGCAGTTTAACGTTTCGTCGTTTTGTATATATAATAATTAAAGATTCATTTAAAATTAAAAGTACGACGCCGACCTTGTTTCAAAAGGCAACGCTTATGTTTAATGTAAAGAACTTCAAAAAGAAATAGCATTATATATATATCGTACCCTGAAAACTGTGCAAAAATCATGACTTGCGCTGTTTTTCGGCTTCTCGTATATATGCGGAGACGACGATTTTCCGTGCGAGTTAGATCGCGTGCTCACTTTATAATTTTCAAAAATTCTGGCAACGTGGATATGGCTGCGCGTGTGTGTTTATCTTTGATTTGTTGTCGATGATGCCGTTGATGTAAGTCGGCATATCAAACGAAGGCACAGTCATAAGTCTTGTCTGTTATTTATATACCTTCGCGGCTCTCCCTACTCTCAGCGTTAAACATCAAATTGTATTATGATATATATTGCAAGTCAACTATTATCGGTTTACAGCGCAAGATTTTCCCGTCATTTTCTTTGTTCCTTATATAGATATTATACTTTACAAATCTTCCATTTTTAATAATTATTTAGCCGTTATATTTTGGCACCACAAAGTCATGCGCTCCTCTCATTCGAGCATCGATCCATCCACTTCCACTTCTTTCTATATATATATCATATTTATGTATAAATTTATATATATATGTATAAAACAATATAATATATATAAACGTTTACGTTTTGGCCACTCAGTTCGCGATCGCCTATTTAATATAATTGTCTTTGTCTAAGGCGATTTATATTAGGTAGTTTTAATCTTGTCACTCACTCATTTGCTCGCTTGCACACCGTTACCGCATTTCACTCGATCTCGCTCTCATTCCTTTTTTTGTACAACGCACGCACTGTTTCCATGTTATGTCGTAGTACTTTCTATTTATATTTATATATCCCCAACATCTTATGCTGGAAGATCAAAGTTTTTTTGATTGAACCACGACTGGATGGCTCATCTCCTCCTCTTCTTGGCGGCAGCATGAGCTATCATCTCCTTCAGCATCGGGCTCGCCGAGCAAGCCTTGGGTTCGCACTTCATCTTACCGTCGCCTCCGCACCTGCGCAGATTCAATTTCAGCGATTAATTTAGTTCGTTTGTGAAAAAAAAAATCAAATAAACAATTGTGTATGAAAGGCGATGAAAGCAAAAATGTGTAATACTCACGTGCAACTCATGCATGGTCCGGATTTTGACTTGATATCTTCGCCTACTCGGTACGCTTTGTTTCCTATTTGACATCCTCCTCGGACTGCACTTCCCTTGTACGCGTGGGACAAGAAGTGCGGCGGAACCGTCGTCGTTGTGGTCGTAGTCGTTGTCGTTATATTAAGAGATGTCGCCATTGAAACTGGACACTCGTACCTCGGGCAACAGAATCCACCGATCGGCTCTTCGTGACATCCTGGAATCGGAGGTGGACAGCTCTGCTGCAGACAAATGATGTCGCTACGGAAGCAGAAGCAGAAATCGCAAGCATCGTCACGAGGAATCTGCTGAGCAGACATGTAAATTTTGCCTCCGTATCGGCAAGTGCCGGGCCCGTAAACTGCCTGGTCGTCGTAGTCGTCAGTGTCGGGTTCGGCTTCATCAGGGTTGAATTGATCCTTGATATCGGCACCGTCCGGCGGGAAAATGCTTGCATCGTCGGTCTCGGGCATCTGCTGGTCTGGGAAATCTGGACGGGTGTGAGGCTTGACGGTTTCTGGATGAATGGTACTAGTGTGATCTTCGATTGGTTTTTGCTCTTCTTCATCGTGAGCTCCTGGCGCAGCTGGTTCTTCAGTTTGTTGATCAACGTGGTATTGATCATCTTCAGGAGTATTCGCTTCAGATGGTTCGACACTCGATTGTTCGTCCGTTGGTATGGCTGTCTTTGTGCTTTGGTCTTGAGCATCGATCGACACCGTTGTTGGCACTTCACTCGTGGAACTGCCAGTATCTGATGATGTTGGTTCTTCGGAGGCAGAAGGTGCAGTCGGCTCCTTCTCGTCCGTTTTCTCGCTGGCTGTTGGCTCACTGGAAGACGTTCCTGAGATAGCTGCTTCGGTGGTAAGATCCTTCTTTTCACCCTCGCCCGAAGTTTCTTCGCTACTGTCAGTAATAGCAGACATGAGCTCTTTGTCTGGAGCTTCAGATGGAGCGTGTGAAGTTTCCATGTCGGGATATGCTTCAACCTTTGTTGGTTCAACGGTAGTTGGTTCTTCATGTGATGGAATTTCTTCGTCCGGTTTACCACTCGTTGTCTCTTCAGGCTCATCGATCTTATCTTTAGCTACAGAAGCCTCAGTGGCAGTTTCCACTGGAGCTGGAGATTTCTGGTCTTCATCAGTTGGTTCCGCAGAGATCGGTGAGCTAGACTCCTCTACTTTACTGGTCTCCGTACTTGCTTCCGTGACAGTTGCTTGATCTTCAGCTGCTGTTGGTGCTTCAGTTTCAGCGCCAATTTTACTGTCGATTGCTGATGCAGATGTCAATTCGACAGCTGGTTGTGAAGTTTCTTTCTCCGTCTCGATCGACGATTCAGTTGGTTTTTCCTTGACATCAGATTCTCCCGCTTCAGTAGGTGTCGACAGAGTGATTGTTTCTTCACTTACTGTCTGAGCTTCACCAGTGGCTTCGTTTGTGCTTTCAGTGGTGTCTTGCTTTGGTTTCTCCTCCTCTGGTTTTTCCTCTGGTATTTGCTCTTCTGGTTTTTCTTCCTCCGGTTTCTTTTCCTCTGGCTTTTCATCCTCTGGTTTTTCTGTAGCCTTCTCAATTTCCGTGTCTACCTCTGGCTGCTCAACATTCTTGACAGTTACCGTTTCTTCAGACTCGGTAGTTTCAGGTTCTGGTTGAGCTTCAATTGGTGTTTCCTCTGGTTTGTTTTCGTCCAATGGTTTAGCTTCGGGCGTGCTCTCATCCGACGATGAAGCTGTACTAGGAGCCTCTGAAGATGGTTTTTCTTGTTCGGTAACAGGTTCTGTTACACTCGTTAGTTCTGGCTCATGTGGCTCAGTAACATCTTCACTTGGTGCCTTAGGGGCAGCTTCTTCTGGAGTACCAGTGACTGCTGGTTCTGAAGACGGTGCTTGTTCATCTTCAGTACCAACAACAACAGGCACTGTCAGGTCTTTTTCAGTTGATACCGAAGGCGTAGTAGAAGACGATTCGATACCGCTAGTAACCTCGGATGCGTCCTCAGATTTATCGGTTACCCCACTTTCGGTTGTAATTGAATCTTCGGGCTTTTTAGCTTCCTCACCAGTAGAGGTTGGTTCTGTGATGGCTGCCGAAGTCTCGGATGCTTCTTCAACAGATGGAACAGTTGTCTCTAGTTCAACGTGAACAACTTCTGGTTTCTGTGTTTCTGAATCTAACTCAGTGGATGCTTCTGAAATTGTAGATTTTGTAGAACTTGGTTCAGCAGGTGTCTCGCTACTAGATGCTAAACTGGCCTCTGTAGATGTAGGCTCTTTTTCGATTTCAGGCTCTTGTGGTTTTTGTGTCTGCTCTTCTACTGATGGCGTTGCACTTTCAGAAGTATCTGCAGATGTAAGTTCTGATTCCGGCGATGCAGGTGATGTAGATGCTTCGTCAGGTTCCGCAACGGGTTTCTGTGTTGCACCATCTACAGGTTCGATCGGAACATCTGTTGGAGTTATTTCTTGATCTGGTTGGGCAGCGTCTTCAGGTTTCTCCGTGACTTCAACTTCTTGTCCTGATTCGGTTTGTGCTGCCGTTTCAACTTCTGTCTCGGTCGACTTGCTAGAAGGAGTTGTAGGAATGTTGGTTGCTAAATCTTCTGGACTTGGAGAAGGTTCGACTGAAGCAGTCGGGCCGTCTTCTGGTTTAGAAGATTCATCTGTACGCTCTGTAGATTGAGCAGAGGTCTTGTCTTCAGGAGCCGGAGTTATATTCTCTTCTTCTTCTGGAAGTTTGTTCTTATCCTCTTCTGTTGCTTCTGTTGATGAAGTTTGAATAGATAGAGTTGTTCCAGATATACTTTCTTCTTCAGACTCAGGAGACTTAGAGGTTACGGGCGACAGATTTTCTTCGTCAATCTTGCTCTTATCGTCTTCAGGAACAGAAGGTTCTTCTTCAGCATCTTTCACGGATACCTCAGGTTCTGTAGAAATCGAAGTACTTTCCGGGACGGCAGAAGAACTGATTTCCTCTTCAACAGGAGACAATGTTGTAACATTTTCTTTGGGAGATTCAGGTTCTTCTGGAGTAGATTCCGGCTCCGATTTAGTAGATGGTGCAGTTGTTATTTCTGGTTCAGCTTCATCTTTGCTTGGTGTTTTCTCTGTAGCATCAGTAGATTCGTCTATGGCTGCCTTTTGTGTTGTTGGAGTTATATTTTCATCAGAGGAAGTTGACGTATGATGATCCGACATTTGATTATCCGCTTCAGGCTGAACGCTTGGAGTGGATTCACACGTATACATTGGGCAACACGTGTTAGGCTCGAATACAGGCGTGCAGTTTGGCACGTCAGTGGGTGGTGGTGAACATTGGATTTTCTCGCAATTTACTTGACTGCTTATGCATCGGCAATTGAAATAACAAGAGTCTGGAGGAGGAATAGCTGAATTATTGGTGTAAGATTGACCGTCTACAAGGCAATTGCCTTCGCCTGGAATACCGGATGGACGTTCTTCCGAAGGCGTTGACATTTCAACTTCTGGCGTTTGGCTGCTCGGTACGGTAGCTTCTGTTGAATGATTAGAGTCAGCTTCCTTACCAGACAGATCTTCGGTAGATTCTCCTGAAATGTCCATTGTAGACATCAGTTCGTCAGTCGCTGATCCAGTTACTGGACGACTCGTTGGTACTGATTCTGGCGCTGGAGGCTCAGTAGTGTCGGATTTATCTTCCAATGGTTTATTCTCAATAGCAGACTCAGTAGTGGGCGTTTGCTTAGGTGTTTCTTGATCATTGAGTTTCGTTTCAATAGATGGAGAAGTCTGGTCTCCCGTTTCTACCGATGGTTCAGTCGGTTGTTCTTCTTTAATTTCGTCTGTTGTTTGATCAGAGACCGGTTGAGCTTTGTCAATTGGTTGAGTAGTGGTGTCCGTAATTGGTTTTTCAACATGTTCTTTGCTTGGTTCAGTACTGGCTTCTGACGTCTCTTCAGAACTTACAGGTTTGCTTGTTTCAGATTCACCGACAATTGGAATTTCAGTTACTGTAGTTTCTACCGATTTTTCTCCGCTAGGTGCCGATTCCGTGGAACTTGCAGGTATCTCAGTTGGATGCTCAACGTCGTTTCCGGATTCAGGTTCTCCACTGCTGACTGCTGGAATAGGCGTAATGACAGATTCGTCAGTGGATTCCTGCTCGCTTGGTTTTTCCGTTGACTGACTTGCAGATGAATCTTCTGGTTTATCGGTAATAGCAGCTTCGATTTCTGGAGTTGAAATATCAACGTCAGTAGTCTTCGTAGGTTCAGGAGTTTCTGCTACTTGAGGCTTTTCGTCGTCGCTCTTCTCTACGGCAGATGTTTGCACCGTATGGTCTTCCTCTTGTCCAGAGACAGTTGTTGATTCTTTCGAAACTGAGTCTTCGCCAACTTCCGGCTTACCTTCTTCTTCATCGTCCTTCTTAGGTGAAGATTTTTCTGTAGCTGATGGTGTAGCTTCATCTACTGAAGATTCCTTAGTGGGCGTTTCGGTACCACCTACATCGCTCTCTTCGTCGGTCATTGGTGAGCTTGTCGAACTAACTTCTGGGCTGGACGTTTTCGCAGACGTCAATTCCTCGTCAGTGGGATTTTCTTCCGTAGGCACATCTGTGCTTGTCTCCGACGGCTCTTTCTTATGCTCATCTTCGGCAGGGCTTACTTCGCCAGGAGCACCGACTGTCGTTTTATCAGAAGGAGCTTTAGGTGTAATAGACAGCTCGGTAGTTTGTCCTTCTATCTCATCTATTTTAGGTAGATCTTCATACAATGGAGTGGATGGCTGTCGTTCTTCCGTACTGGAACCTATAGGAGGTAAGTACGTAGTGGGACCGGATTCTGGTGCTTCTGTAAGTAAGCTGTCTACTTTATGAGGGATTCCACTTCCAGTAGCTTGATATCCTTCGGTGACTGCCGAGTCAGTTACGGCATCTTTGTCTTCGGCTTTGTGCTCGGGTACTCTATCTGGAATCGGGATTCCAGTAGGTCCTTGTTCCGGTGCCTTCGCTTCTTCAACATTGTCCTCTGGGGTAGATTCCTTAGGAGATTCTGGCGAAGTTTCATCAGTTCCTGGCTTCACGGAAGCTTCATCCACAGCCGATGGAGTCGACGCCGATAGCAACTCTTCGGGTGTCGAACTATCCTGCTCCTTAGGCTTGCTTTCCTCATCCGAAGCTGCTACCGTCGTAGACCCGGGAGTCACTTCGGCATCGCTTCCTTCTGGCTTTTCATCTTCACCAGGAGATACTGCTGAAGGAGCATCGGTGGCGGTCGGCTGAACAGTCTTGCCCGATTCCTCGTCGATACTGGAGTCGGTGGAGCTTTCAGGAGTGACTTCAGGAACTGTCTCCTTCGGCTTGCCCTCATCATCCGAAGCTGCTACAGTCGTAGACCCGGGGGTCACTTCGGCATCGCTTCCTTCCGGATTTTCATCTTCACCAGGAGATAATGCTGAAGGAGCATCGGTGGCGGTCGGTTCCACAGTCTTGCCCGATTCCTCGTCGATACTGGAGTCGGTGGAGCTTTCAGGAGTGACCTCAGGAACGGCGTCTTTCGGTTTGCTCTCCTCATCCGAAGCTGCTATCGTCGTAGACTCGGGGGTCACTTCGGCATCGCTTCCTTCTGGTTTTTCGTCTTCACCAGGGGATACTGCGGAAGGAGCATCGGTGGCGGTCGGTTCAACAGTCTTACCCGATTCTTCATCGACACTGGGGCTGGTGGAGCCTTCAGGAGTAATCTCGGAAACGGTCTCTTTCGGCTTGTCTTCTACGGAACTGACCGTCTTGTTTTCGTCTTCCTTGTCTTCTTGAGTGCTTTCGGAAGTAGGTTTGATTGTGCTGGATTGATCCGTTTCAATAGGGAGATCTGACTTTTCGGTAGCGTCCGCTGCCTTTGCTGCTTCTGTGCTCGAAGAAGAAAGCGTAGACTCCGTTACATCCTTGCTAACGTCTTCTTCCGTTATCGTTTCACTGACTGGACTAGAAATTTCACTAGATTTCTCTGTGGCTTCGTCGACCGGAGCCGTGGGTTCTTCTGATTTTTCGGCCGGGAAGACTTCCGATGGAGTCGTGCCAACGACATCTTCTTCAGCGGGCGAAGAAGCGGTAGTCGGTACTTCTGCTTCCGCAGATTCGTCATCCGCGGATACCGCGCTGGTCAATTCTTCCTGGCCTGGCGAAGTTGCGTTATCTTCAACTTGAGGTGCGACAGTCGATGCTCCCGCGTCGGCGCTCGATGGCGTGACTCCATCCTCGCTAGGTGAAGTTTTCGATTGTGTCGTATCTTCCGGAGCAAGGCTGGGCTCGGTTGATTTCTCCTTATCCTCCCCGACGTCTTGTCCTCCTATTCTCGGAGGAAGTTCGCTCGACGCTTCCGTAGACAGCTTCTCAGGCTCTTCGGTAGCCTGTGGCACAACCTTCTCGCTCTCGGTCGGCTTCTCGGAAGCTTCGTCGAGCACCGTAGCGGACGTGAGCTCGGACGTCGTCGCCTCGGAATGATCGGGTTCGGCAGCCTTGATTTCGGGTTGCGGGGCTTCCGTCGAACCAGCGGAATCCTCGCTGGTGGCTTGAACTTCATCGGCATCAGGCGCACCGGTGACGCTGGCCTTGGTCGGCTCGGACTCGGGAACTTCGTTTCCTATCGGCGAGACCGTCTGCTGTCTCTCGGTGGTGGTGGGTACTTCTTCGGGAATGGCATTGTCAGCTCCGGGGAAGGACTCCTTCTGGTCCTCCTGTCCTTCGGGCTGCTCGGTGGCGTCCTTCTTGTCAGCGATTTCGGGAATCTCGGTCGCGATGTTTCCGAAATCGTCCTCTGCAAGGCAAACGGAAGAACCATCATCATCAGAACATTACAATATACAGGCGCACGCGGAATGATCGAATCTCGAAGAGGGAACAAAAGAAGGAGAGCAATCGAATCGTGCTTTTTCTCTAAGGAAATCGCTCGGCGGCTTTACAGTTATATCCTTTGCGAGAGCATCATTGACACGATATATACTGCAGCTCTGCTCTCGTGGCTCGGCCATAAAGCGAGAGAGCAAGCGGGCTGCAGGAGCTGCTCCGGCAGCATCAGTTCGTGCGTGACAATAATGGGCCTTTATACTCTCCGCCGCTAGATATATATATATAAGAAATTGAATGCTCACCGCACTGATACGTGGTCGGGCAGCACTCGCCGTCGAGCGGTGGCAGGGCCGTGCAGTTCTTGCCGTGGGACTCCATGGGTTTGCCGCACTCCTGCACCGCGCAGACGATCTCTCCGTGGAAGCAGTAGCAATGCTGGCACGGCTGTATCGTGTAGATGAGCTCGCCGTCCTCGTACATCTTGCCCTCGTGGTGGCACTGCGGGGACACCGTGCGCGGTGCCGTCGTCGTCGTCATTATCAGGCCGGGTGTCGTCGCAGCCAGGTTTTCCTCGTCGTACTCTGCATCGATTTTGTTTTTTTTTTCATTCCAGTCACAAAACTAATATTCGCATACTTATAGGGGGTGTGTACTCACCGCAGTTGTATTTGACGGGACAGCAGATTCCGGGCTGGTAGACGGGCCTGCATCCGGCGACGGAGAGGGTGCACTGCTGCATGAGGCAGGTGGTCTTGTTCCTGATGCAGTAGCAGAGCTCGCAGGGGTTGTTGGGGTCGACGGGCAGTTGGGCGCCGTCGGCGAAGAATTTCTCGTCGACGTTGCATCCGTAGGAGTCGGGGAAGCCGAGCTCGGTGGAGGCAGGCGACGAGGAGGAGGTAAGGGCAGTTTTCGAGGGTGAGCTCGTGGTCGAGGTCAACAGCTGGACCGGTAAATCCGGACAGGTGATGACCGGACAACATTGGTCGGGACGCTTCTCCACCTTGCAGTCCTGACCTATCGCCTTGGAGAAGGGACACACCCTCAGGTAGCACATTAACATTCGATTGTGGCACGTGCAGTTCAGGCACGGCTCGTTCGTGATGATCCGCGCGCCTTCTTGGTAGTGTTGGAAGTTGTAGTAGCATCCGCTCGCACCTGACACAAGTCGTTTTAAACGTTCACTTATATATATACATACATACAGTACACATACATATATACTCAAGGCTATTCGCGGAATTCGAGAGCTACGCCTTTCATAAATCATTTATGCGCGCATGTGAGCGATAGCTCGGTGCAGTTTAGCATGCGCGCGTATAAATTTAGACTCGCGCTACTCGTTTTAATTCCTTTGGCATTCGTATTGGGAATCTATGTATATATATATATGATTGATCGAAGACTCCTTTATCTTTTGGGTAAAAAAAACGAACATCGTAGTAGTACTCACCTCCTTCATACTCGGCGACCTGTGTGGAGTCGGTTTCGTATACCGGCGCTGCAACAGACAAAAAAGTCAGGATGAATATATAGATAAATAAATTAAGCGCAAATTATAAAATACACGCGCTGCATATAATAGCGGCCGACGCAATCAGGCATCGGCTTTCAGAAAGATAATAAAGTTGGAAACGCTCACGCGCGAGTGCTGGACGCTCGGCCGCCGGAGGATTATAATGTTTATCTCCGTAATTACGGCCGCAGTAAGTTATATACTCACACGCGGGCGCTTCTGCGCACGTGTGAATCTACCTGTATATATACAAAAGTATACTGGACCGCACGAGAGAAAGAGTGACTCAAAGCGTCATGCAACCCTCGAGTCTACACACACAGCTTCTCTTCATTATTACTCTCAATTTTCTTTTTCTCTCTTTCATCCGTTTCCCCTATTATATACACGTCCGCCGCGTCTGCCCTTCCGCCCTTGCGCGTGATACACAAAGCGTCGACCTTCCCCTTGAAGCGAAGAAGAAAAAAATACGAAGCAGTGTCCATTTTTATACCGAAATTGAAATGTCGCTTGCAGTTCGGCGTTCGGACAGCGTTGTCAGAGTGGTTTCTTTTCATTTCTTTTCGGGCGCTGTAGCTGCACCCTAATGGCGCTATTCTTTTGTCCGTATCACGCGCCTGGACGACATTCGATTTCGGATGAAAAGGAGCGACTTTTAATTACACACAGCCATCAGGATTAAATTGCTCCTCGGCGATATCGAGTACTTTGCTCGAGAGGCTCTCGAGGCGCTTCAAGTGCGTATTTATATAGGCTTTATTTCTAGCTGGATTGAAAAAACGTTCTCTTCTGTAAATAATGCGTCAGACATAATCGTGTGCAAGAAGAAACGCCAGCGATTAATTTTAAGGAACAGCATCGATCACACATCTTTGCGCAATCGACATTCGGCCAATCATCGATCAATATCCGCGGAGAAGAGGTCGAAAAAAAGGGACGCAAGAAGAATAAAAAGCAGTCGCACAATTGCGCCATAACTACACATTAAGACAGTATAAACCAGAAGCTACTCTCGAAGACTATGGAGAGAAGAGAAGTATTATATTATATAGACGCGCGCGGTGTACGAGTATCAGCATTCCACGTCACGGCTGCACGGACAGTTTCCAGCGAATCGCCAATTGCAGCAGAGAGTGTATAGTATACAGTATGGGAATGCAATATATCGAGACTAGCCGCGTGCCTCCACGTATCTCTCGCGCCTGCATGCACGAGCGACGACGACGACGACGCGCACACGCACTTCCATCGATAAGGGGCTGGCTCTCTCCTACTATTGATGCGGCTCGATGATCCTCTCACGGCATATACTACTGCAGACGCCTTGACCTTGCCCTCTTGGGGGTCTCTCTCATAGCTGCGTATATATATACAGCGTGTTTTATCGCCCGCCCGTGGATCACGATGGGAGAGAGAGAGGAGAATCGATTTTTACGCGCTTGCGTTTTTTCTCGTCTTTTTTTTCCGCAGCAGCGGTGCACAGGCGTGAAAGTTCATTTATTATCGGTTGGCCAACGCATCGCACGAGGTGTCGCGTCAGAAAAAAATCGACGATGGGATTAACTGTGCGCGCGGCTTGCGCAACGCCGACGTACATATTATACTCGAAAAAGTATTCCCGGCGCTAAATTTCAAATATATAGTATAGCTATGCGCGCGAGAGGGAGCCGTAGGACTTGAGATATTATGTACCGTTCAAGGAGCACAGTTGCAATTCGACCGACATACCTAAAGCCCTCCTCTCTCTCTCTCTCTTTATCTTCATCTTTTTCTCTTTCTAGACGACTCGCCAGCAGCAGCAGCAGCAGTACAGAAATCTCATAACAGCCACAGCGATTTCTTCTTATACACGTCGATCCTCGCCCGATATCTTATCGACAATGGTTAACGGTACAGGAGACGAAGCTCGCGAGAGCAGCTCACTTCTAGTCGGCGACGAGAGAGAGACACACACACTATATTATACACGTCGTCGAGAGCTGAGCAAAGCCAGATTATTCGCGAGAGAGAGAGAGAGAGGTACCTACTTAGTAGTGTATAGAATGCCAGAGACGCTCGTGGGTAAATAGAACGGTTCGATGAGTGAAAAATTCTCAGGAGGATGAGTAGCCGTAATGTCAAGTTCTTTTTTTGCTGGTGAAGTATTTGAATTTACACTTTATTCACGTAGATTATATAATAGCTTTATTTAAATACACTTTTGCGATATCGCGCAGAGAGCGTGTATACACTATACATACCGCGAGCTAAATGTTCCCTAATTAAAGATTAAGCACATACACAGTATTAGCGGCGGTAGAGAGAGAGTCCGATCGAAGCTTGCTCGCTAGAAATAGAAAGAGAGAATTCGATTCGTGACCATCGATCGCGTGGCCGCGAGAAAAATCCCTAATGAGCATCCTGGCCTTGGAGCCTAGACTCTCTCTCTCTACATACACACAGAGAGAGTCGCGATCGAGAGCCTAGAGAGAGCATCGTCCAGCGCATGTAATTCGAGCCCATCGAAAAAGCGCGGTCGAGATCATTGTCGAGAGGAATAAGAGAACAAAAAGACCGGCGTGGAGTGTGTGCGATTCGTTGACCGTTGGACCGATGACTCTGCGCGTTCTCACGTTCGCGATTTCGCCAAGTGCGTGCTCACGCACCCGAGGCGATGCGCGTGGCCCTTCGGAAGTAATTTTGCGAGAGTGTAATCTCGCTTTGATTGATGATGTGTGGGTTTTTCCTATATATATACTATATGGACTTGACGAAAAAAAAAAAAACTAATCGCTTGTGTGTACAATAAAGCGATTGATAAAACTTATATACTGCTCCTAATTAGCCTTACGCTGTATTATCCTATATACGCTCGCTGTATATAGCATGTTTAATCTGGGAAGTGGCCCGATTAATCAGAGCACGACTATCGAGCGGAAGTGATTATGTAGGTAGCCGCCGTTGCGTAAGAGTCTCGATAAGTATATAATAATACTCTTGTGTGATGTCACGATTTTTCAACCGTCTCTCTCTCTCTCTGATGTCTCTCTCTCGAGAGAGAGAGAGTTGTGCATTGGATATTCATAAGGAGTCGCGTCGGCGGCGTCTGCTGTCCTGGAGACGTGCGACAGTCGGCGAATGATTATATATTTTAGTGCAGTGATTCATCGCGGCATTGTTTCAACGCGTTATATTAATAGATTCGTTTCTGGGTCTCTCATGCTCTGTTAATGGATTCTCGCCGCTTGACGACAGGTGTAAACGCCTGTAATGACACAATATCATGCCGAGCAAAAAAAGAAGTATATATATATATAGCTTAAATTGAATATAGATATATACATCTATAGCAAAAAAGTAGCGCCTCGTTACGAACTTCTTGTACAAACCTGTCCGACACTATAAACGAGAGCCGTGTCTCGATTAGCAGTTTCCCATCGTAAACGGATGATGAGTCTCGAAAAAGAGTAGCGTGTATATATCTCTACGTTGTATAATTTTGCTATAAAATTTATCGCCCTATAAAACTCTGCTGCAGAGACATACACATATATACGGCTCGCTCGAAAACTATCTCTCGGTGGCCTTGTCCGCGAATTCAAGTTCGACAGACAGTCTCGTGAGCTGCTGCTGCTGCAGGTTACACAGCAGGTATTATGCGAGAGAGAGAGAGAGAGGCACGTTATGAAATCATTGCCGGCGGCGGCCTTGCGCGCGAAAGTTCATTACCATCGACCGCACGACTGACGCCTGTCTCTGTCGCTCCCTTTCGAGTCGTATACACCTTATATACATCGGTGTTGTGTATAGCGTCGTTCATTCAACACTCGAGAGACGCGAGTATTTATATGGAATTTGATTTCTTCTTTTCATTCTGTTATATAATATATACTTTTGTAGCTGATGCGCTGCTGTTTCGGGAAATCGTTTATATTCCAGGACGGATATAAACATCGCGAGAGGACTATATATCCCGCAAGTAATATACAGAAGAAGAATGCGCGGCAAGAATGACGATTACGCGCAGGAAGTTCGAACTATTAACCGGTTAATAGTTGTAAATCTATAATATCTCAGTGTACACCTGTAGCTGCTGCTGCTGCTGCTGCGTTACTACTACTGCAGAGCAATCTCGCCGAAGAAAAAGGCGGCGGGCAATATAACGACGTTCGGTTGACCGCCGCCGAGCGCGTTTTACGAGCTAGTGCTGTACCGGTAATGAATGCTTTTATATATATATATATATATATATATACGCGCGCGAGCTCGGTGCGTGCAGCTTGTATAATATTATATGTGCAAAAAGTCGATCGACAGACAGAACGCTGCAATTTTGCGAGAGAGAACGACATTGAGGATCCGCGATGCGTATCGGCTTGTACGCCGATTTCCGAAGCGTGTGTATATATATGCAAAGGTATATATTGACGATCGTAAATCTCGTCTGTCGAAGCCGTTACGAGATATTTGATTCGTTTTGCCCGGCTGAGAGGTGATTCTGTTGTTTGGACAAAAAGTCACGTCTCGTAACCTCAACAAAGAGTCCATATACTCGATCGAGATGATGCGAATTAAAAAAGCCGGCACATCATCTCGATCTCGTTTAATAAAAACGAACCGGTAAACGATCGGCAAAACAATACAAGCGATCGTCTCTCATTCTTTCGAGAGGACAATAAGAAAATTTGACGATCGGTAAATTATACATATATATATAGTGACTCGACGAAAGTTCGGCTGATGTCACGCCGTTGCCGTGCACCCACGCATGCGCGTATATATTCCGTTATGGCCTTGCGCGCGAAGACTGACCGGTGCGCTGACCTTTGCGGGTATAGAAAACGCGGAAGAGAGAAAAAGTCTTCTTTTTTTTCGCGCGTATTTGCGTAATCGATCTCGAGGTATTTTTATTTATTAATTTTTTTTTTTGCTTTCATCAGAAAAGTCCACTTTGAGGATGTTTGTACGAATAGAGCGCCGAGAGGGAACAGGTTTCGATGATAGTATACTGAGTCACGATCAACGGGGATATGCCATTATGCGGACACACACACGTATATGCTTTCGATGTAAGTAATGCGCAAACCTGTTTAAATATATATTATTGAGTATAGATAATGCAAAGCATCGAGAGCTCGTTGAACTTTGATTAAATTTGTAAAGTTTATTGCGGCGATCGGTACTTCTTCATCGGTTTTATTGCTTCATTAGACATAAAAAGTCGACTATCGACTCTGTGGCTTTCGATTACCATCGCCCAATTCCAAACAAAGAAGAAGAAGAAAAAGCCGACAAATCGGTAGACACGTCAGAGTAGTGCAGCCATAAAAGTCTCCGTATGATGCAAAAAAACAAACCGGCAGTAGTGAAGATCCGAAGGAAAGTACACGTATACACATAAAGCGACTATACGGTTTTCCAGCTCCAGTTTAGGCTCGAGAGTAAGAGAAATGACGCAACACGAGGAAAAGTCATCTCGCTGCAGGTGTATACATATATACGTTGTACAAAGGAGCTGCAGCAGCCGGTCACTGACATTTCAACTCCGACTAGTAGTAGATGCGGTACATACAGGTCTGACCGGAATTCGGGACGGCTATAGGGATTTTTTGCTACTGCGCTTTCCGCGAAGAGAGAGAGAGAGAGAGAGAGAGAGAGAGGGATTCGATTTTTTCGCTGCAGCTATATACGTGTGTGTGCTCCGTTATCTCCTCATGGCGATCCGATGGCTTCGAGAGATTATACGCGACACGTGTAAGGTCGCGGCTCGTTACTTTTTCTCCGGCGCTGCGGGAAAACGTGTGAATTATTTATGTGCGCTCGCCGAGATTTACTGCTGCTGCATCGATGCTGGAGAGAGAAAAAGGGAACGTGTTAATTTTAATGCCTTTCCGATCGACTCTTTTTGCCGCCGTGCAGATATATATCCCGCGGCGGGTGACAATGACTGATCGACGGAGACCGTCCCGACACTTTTATGAGGCTTAAACGGAAGGTCGTAATGATTTTGTGAGTGTGTGTGTGTGTACCAAGTTACTTCGCGTTAACGCGATCATAATTCATAGAGCTGCTTATGGAAATTTCAACCTCTATACACACGCAGTGACTCATAGTGCGTGTTTTTTTTTGAAGAACTTACTCTCTCTCGAGAGAGAGAAGTGCGCGTGATGTGTTCGACTACACGGATTTTGATTAACGACGTCGAGCATATCCGAGATTTATTAATAGGAAGTGTGAAAATAAAATTCCGAGCGGTCTACGCCATCGATCAGAATTAGTGCCGGTATTTTTCGAGCGTATACATATTGTATACGTATGTGTCGAAAGGTCGTCGAATCAATTTTCCAAGCTCTTTTTTTTTATATATGAACCCGCGGCTGCATCGTCGCGACGTCATAATTATCGTACAAGGATCCAATCACCGAGGCCATTAGAGAGACTAACGAATACAACGCAGCTCGCAGGCTCCCGAAACGTAATTTCTGTGTATGTATACAAGTATTGCAAGAAAGTACTCTGAAAATGATCGGTATTTCAGGCGTTCTTTCGCGTTCCCAGGGCTGCACACACACACTACGATTACAGCTCAGCGTTAAATATGCAGAGTGAAGCTGCGCGGGCTTCATAAATTTTCATGTTTGCTCTCCCGCACAAAAGGAGCATCGCGTATATATCGCTTGCAGAGAGAAAGCCGACGCTTCATTCATCACTCGCCCTTCGGAATCTCTCTCTCTCTCTCGCAGGACTTTTAATGCAAAACAAATAGGCAACGCACGAGAGAGAGAGAGAACTCCGTCTCGAAAATTGAGCTAGCGTTATTTATATGCACGTGCTCGCGGAAATGGATAGATTCTCTCTCGCGCAATCTCGTTTGGAATAACGCGGTTATATACGCAGGTACTCCGCGATATAATCCCCCGTGTATATTATATACGTGTCCATCATTATATATTATTTATATATATATATCAGAGAAAGGGAGAACAAAGAAAATCCAAATTCAATCCCTATATATATAGATATATATACAGCTCGCAGCAGCAGCAGCAACAACAACAACTCATAGTCCTCGGACAAGTCGGGGTCGTAAAGCTCCTCGGAATAACCCACAAAACTGCTCGATTTTCATTTTGGAATACATAAGCGCGCTCGAAGGGCTTCGCGGAAATCAGGAGAGCGAGAGAGAGAGAGAGAGATGAGCTGCAACAACAAAGCGCACTTTTATATTTGCAAGGTGCTCGTAAAACGGCGAAAGTGCGAGAGAGAGAGAGAGAGACTTTATACATATATAGGTATAGGCGAACGTGAATTCCGCACTGCTGCATATACAGCTCGTCTTACTATTAGAGAGCAGCGATCGGCTCTCGGAAGGACGTAGGGGAGGACAGCATCAGGAGCAGCAGCAACGGGTCCTTCACCTCGCGGACTCGTCTTGTTTTGCGGCGGGTATATAGTATATAGGTACAGCGGAGAACCGGCTCCGGGCACGTAAACGGAAGCGCGAGATGCCGCTGCTGCTGCTGCTGCTGCTGCTGCTGCTGAACAACGACGAGCTCCTCTCGCGGAAGATGGACGGTTGCAGCACTGAATTACACATGTACATGCGTATATGGATTTATAATGCGTGCTGATATGGGGGTCAACGAATATTCCGTTCTGCCGAAATTCGATGAGCTTGCGCGATAATCGTTCTTTCTTTGCGGATGTGATAATAGCGCGTAAATTTTGATTTATTGTGTAATACCGCCCGCGTTTTCTAAAAAAAGGTCAACGCCTTACTATTATCATGCTGTAGCACTACAATAAACTTTATGCGCCGGAAGATTGATCGCTCTCCGCGCGAGAATCCGCAGTGTATACTATGATTTAAATATTCCGAACGAGTCTACAAAGTTGTATATTATAAGTATATACAGGATATCGCGTTTTACAGTTTCAACTCGGCTGTATTGTAAAAAATTAATTTTCACGTTATATAATGTAATAATTACTCACCGGAATGCGTACTCCTAGCAGCTAGGATGACGAGAGCCAGGTACAGGATGATCCCGGGTCGGCAGAGCCCGGAACTCAACGCCGCCATGTCGCCACCTGAAATCAAAGAAATTCCACATACGTTATTATACATATGTATAAATTCTTGCGAAATCTAGTCGTTATATTGCGTCGCTCTCCTGCGCATGTGATCGAGGAAAGTCTCTCCTCTATCGTTCAATCGAGTCGTACACGCACGTGATTACAGTGATTATATTATTCGCAACTTAATTGAGGAATCCTAAATCGATAAGCGCAATCGTTGATTGCTATAGGATATTTTATATACATATATATACAGCGAATAAGAGTTACGCTGATTGCCGAGCGACAAATTCAGACGAAAAATCGTTGTGTAATAAATCTTGACCGAGAGAGAGAGAGAGAGTGAGTGAGAATTATCGTCGCGGTTTCATTCACGCGCATTCAGAGACTCTCGTCGCGCGCGTGGGAGTATAGTAGCGCGAATTCCATAGAGAGACGTATATATATGTATGTATACTGCTTATCTTGCTCTCGCGGGTAGCGGTACCGTTAAGGAAATATTAGTTTTGAGAGCCACGTGGTCATCATCCGTTTATCCTTTGATTTCACCTTTCTTACCACTTGGCGATGTCGGGATTTGCATATATTATTCTTGTATATACACACTCTGACGTATATACAGCTGTGCGCGCACATTTCCGACAATGAGATTCCTCTCATATTCGGAGCAGCGGCGTCACGATACAGCCATAAGACGAGATCGAGTGTAACAGTTATACTCGAGAGAAAGAGAGGGACCATTAAAAAGCCACATATATACCTATATATACAACACATAGACGAAACGTTGCACCCTCGCGGCACGTGTCTTTGCTCGTTAAGTCGCACACGTTTACGAGACACGCGCCGCTGTAAATTACGTCGCGGGGCCAATCGTAATGAACGTGTATATATATACGGATACATGCAGCGTCGCTGCAACTTTATTGCTGGCAAGTGCAGCGAGTCGTGTGCAGTCTTGGGAGTTAGATGAGGCTTTGTGTTTTCCGCGCAAGGAGGAGGCCTCCTTTCCTATGACTAGACCGAGAGAGAGAGCTAACGTCCCGTGACGGAACTTGCCGATTTTACATACGGGAGATAGTCGCCGATGTAGAAGAAAAAAATAATTCAAAATCGGAAATCCATTTGAGCCGTGTAATATACGAGCGTTCGAACGGTCATCGTCGTCTCTCGACACCGATGCACGACACGCGTGACGCCGCGCGCATAAATCCCCATAGAACACGACGCCATGCCTACATATATATACCACACACACACACACACACACACATACATGTATGACACATTAGGCATTCAACGCGCGCTCGGGAATTCGGTGAATGGGCCAGCGGGCCGCAGGCGCGACCCGATTCCGATGATCGGTTCTCTCTCTCTCTCTCTTTCTCTGCATTCATACCGATTTCCGCGTGCGCGACGCAACGGACCGATCATATTATTGTCTCCCCCCTCCTTTGTTGCACACTGCAGTCTATACACATCAGGACAGATGCATGGGAACGCGCGGCTGATGCCGCTCGTTATCGTGCGCGAAAAACGCGCTCTGCACGCTTTATTAAAGAATTATATCGCCGATAAAGTAGTACCGTTGTCGTATATATATAACGTATATACGACCGTTGCGACTGTTTATTTCTGTATACTCCGTTGTGTGACCAACGGAAATCGGTATTGCTCTTTTTTCGCGACGATTTTGTGCTACTATATACTTAGAAACAGTGTAGTGTATACTTTGCTATATCACTAGCAGTGGGCAGCCGAAAAGAAGTAAAACGAGAGCGAGAGTCGGCACAATGCTTCCATTCATGCACCGCACACGCGTCCCATATAATTGAAAGCGTAATCTCTCGCGGTGCTTATATTGCACAGAAATTGACCGCGTGCGATTCCGGAAGTCGTTCCCTCCAGACAGACAAATAAGGCTGCCTACAGTGTATGTATATATATATAGCGCCTTGGGAGATCGGTATATAGCAGGAGAATCGGGTGCCGTTAGCGCCCACAGGCTCCATTATCGTGGAACGCGGAATATGATTAGTTTCTTCTTCCAGCAGCCGCGGGAATTAATCTACCTCACTGACACCTGCTTTTTTTCTCGATCCTCTCGCTTGGCTTATTCTGGACACGCGTCACTGGGCTTTGATTTAATTAGCTCTTCCAGCTGCAGCCGAGAGCTGCGTGTACATCACCGGGCGGCTGTAATTTAGAATCAATCGCTGCGTTATGGACTATTTTCCAGACGATGACTTACTCTGTGAGACAGGCACGCTCTCGAAACATCTGTTTTTACTCCGAGATTATCGTTTTACGGTCTCTCTCGCTAATTAATTTTTTACACACGCGACGCTTTATTATCGGCCATCAATTATGCAAAATCGGTAATAATTATTAAATACAAGTAGTATATGCGTACGTAAATCAGGCTCGCGTTTATTTTCCGCAGAGCAAGAAAAATATAACGGAGGGAGCATATAGGTACATAGGAGCGGCCGCCGAAAATCCCGAAAGCGGTGAAAATATAAAGCGCGCTCTCGCGATGATGGAGAAACAGAGAAACTCCATATATAGAGGGGCGCGGCGTAACGGTCCGCTGCGATCGCTTACACACTCTGCGCGTGTATAGGTGTACCTATATAATAGTTGCGCAACTCCTGCGCGAGGAAATAATCGGACGCGCGTATATACCGTTTCGTCTTCCTCTCTCTCTCTCTCTGAAAACGAGGAAGAGCTGCTGCGAGAGTCCAAAAAAGCTGAGAGCGCGGACAAAACGACACCCGCGCCGCGCGCGCAACCGGGATAATTGACAGCCCGTACACGTCATCGCGCGAGCGGAGGCTGCGTTTAACGGGGATTCCGCGCGAGAACGGCCCTCCCATAAACGAACGGCGAAGGCTCGTATATTTCACGCGCGCGAGTATATAGATACTCTATACTCGCACATGCACGCAAGCTGTCGCCTATAAGCTCGCGCTTTTAAGGGCTGGCTCTCTAATATACTGATGCGTTTGCATCTTGCCGCCGCCGCTGCTCATGCGATTATTATGGTTAATAAGCGGGTTTGTCACTTTTTCTGGAAATTCATTTTGATTCCATTCCTTATCGATTATTATTAATTGCGATGTGGTTATTATACATCCCTGATGATGGTGCCGGCTTTCTTTGATTGAGATACAACTTATTCAATACACACACACAGATGCAAAAATTATCGCAGGATCGGCGCGCGAAAAGCCGTCTCATTAAGCCAATAATTTACGAGAATCTCTATAGCGCGCGCCACTCGTCATTAGTATCCCTTATCTCTGCATGCAGCAGCAATATCGGAATGAAAAGCCCGTCGGCGTCGTCGTCGCGCGAGAAGACCATTAGCCCCGCAACACACCGACCTTGCACCTCCGTGTGCGCGCGCGATCCCACGGCGCCGCGCGCGATATATATAGGTAGCGCGTGTGTGTAATTGCGTCAATTAGCGCCGGAATCGCGCATACCTGCTGCAGTCGCGGTTAAAAATCCCGGGGCCAATTTCAGACTGATGGATAGCGCGAGGATTTTCCTCCGATCGTATAACGGTCTTTGCGTAGAGAGAGAGAGAGAGAGATTATGTGTGTGCGAAGACGCTAATTTTATCAATTAAATCGCGGGCTTAGAAAAACTCGTTTTGCAGAGCCGTGTTATGTAGTGGAAGAGATGAGGGACCGTTAAATAGCCCGTGTGAGTGTGTTTACAACTATATAACCGGATCGTTGTGGCAATTTTTCCATGCGTGTATAATATACCGTTGATTGTTGATATTACGAGCAAACAAACACCGATCGATCAATCACTTCGGATCGATTAATTAGCACGCGTAACGATCGTGTGTCAATAAGCCTTTGAAGATTGTTACCAACTATGCCTGTATCCGTATATTATATGACGAGAGCCGCGCGTCTGCTAATTTCACGCTAAAAAGCCATGGAAAAGGTATATGCATATACTCGTTATAGGCGGCGCGCCGATCGTCAATCAATAATAAACCGTTTCGCGGAAGAACTACCTCCGGCGTCCTTCGTCGTTTTTCGCGAATGATACAGCTGCGGCGCGGGAGAAATAATGCTAGCCGCGGCTAAAAGCTGCTCTCTCTCTCTCTCGGTCGCATTTATCTTCTTGGGGATAAGGATCTACGTTGTACCGCTATGCGTCGCTTTTTCTCGTTTTTCGTGCGTAAAAATCAAGAGAGAGACAGACGCTCGAGGGGGTTGTTGTTGTTGTTGTTGTTGCCGATCTTCGCGATCGCAGATTTATATATAAAACTCTCGATAGATAGATAGATAGATGTATAATCGACGAGAGTGTATAATTATAATCGCGAGAAAAATAATTATTTTTAGACGGACGCGTTGCGCAACGCCATATATACATGTGTGTCAAGTATCAGTGTCTTCAACTATGCGCGCAAAAGCATCAAGGATCATAAGTAATACACGCGCGGTTTTATAAGTATTCCGTATATAATACATAGGATATAGCAGAGAGGATCGATCGTGAGAGAGCGTGTAGATCCTAAAATTAACTGAATAGCTGCCGCGGTTCCCATAGCGAACACACTATATATACACTATATATATATGTGTGTACTAATAATCGTGAAAGCTCGCAGTAACAATTTCCCGAGAAGCCGTCGAGAATATAAGCCGCCGAGGATCATCTTTGTCAAGAGCAGCGGCACGTTTCGCTCTTCGGCGGTGCATCAACAGGTCAGCCGCGTCGTTACTATTTATAGGCACACGCTAGAGAGAGAGAGAGAGAGAGAGCTTCGGTCATAGTTCGGCCGATTCTCTCGCTGCACAGCTTCCATGTCCCGGCCTCATTAGTATCGCACACGTACACGTCGGCTCCTGCCTGAATCGTTATTTGCTGCACCCGCAAAGCACACGCGCCGCCGCCGCCGCCGCGATGCGGAAGTGCCAATTAGGAGGCTCTCCCTACTTCATTACCTAGTCCAAGCTCATCGCCCTACGAACCGACGACGACGACGACGACTTGGCACAGCTTTTTATTTTATTTCTTCTACTTTGCCTGCAGCTGCTGCTGCTGCTACTGCTTTGTTTCTTTTCGCCCTTTGTCCCTATTTCTTTTTTTTGTTCAAGAGAGAGACTAGAATCGACGCG
The DNA here is from genome assembly GCA_900474305.1 of Cecidostiba fungosa. Classification (NCBI taxonomy): domain Eukaryota; kingdom Metazoa; phylum Arthropoda; class Insecta; order Hymenoptera; family Pteromalidae; genus Cecidostiba; species Cecidostiba fungosa. The sequence goes on from UCOJ01000342.1 coordinate 52,533, forward strand.
TCGTGTATATTATTGTCCTTTGTGCAGCAATTTGATACGTATTATAATATCGCAGAGTTAATTCGTCGTCCTTGGTAATTATTTCGCGGGAATGAATTAAAAATCGCGTCGTAAATAAACATTTTTTTTCGCGAGCCTCGGGGATGAGGCCAGAAGCCAAGAAACTATAAATAAGAGCCATATCACACGCCTTGCATAATACAGGATTTCCTTGGACTCTCATACTTAGACTATAATAATAGTGTAGTATAATCAAGCGACTCGCTGCAGGCGCGAATAAAAATAAAGCATCTTCTGTGCGATACGCAGCTGCAACGACAAACAGGCCGATTTATTTATCGTCTCTCCGGCAAAGCTGCGCCGCAGATAAAGCTTATCGGCTCGGCACCTGTCGCAGCGCGCCCGGAGATAAGACTTCCGCGCTCTCCTGCTTCTTCTTTTATTATTTAGTTCCTTCTCACTCTTGCTGCTGGCCGCGCACGAGGATAAGCGAGTATAGATGAGAGATAGCCGTGGCAAGTCGAGAGTCGATTGAAACGTCCCTTTATGCGCGATCGATCGATCGATCGATCGATCGCAGCCGGTTTATCTCTATACTCTCGCTCGGCGAGAGTGTGTAATAACGCGAATTATGTATAGGGAGGAGGATGCGCATCCGCGTCGTATAATATTATCCGGCGATCGATGAATCGATCGATCGACGATCCCTCCGGAGGGTCCGCAGTAATTTACACGCGCTGTTGTTGTTGTTGTTGATGTTCTTCGTGCGCGCGTGGGAGGCGAAAGTTTATCCGGCCGTAAACGAATATATCGATTTTAATTATCGGATTAATATCGAAGCGCTTATATTGTGTTAATGAAACTGTGGAGTATAGGAAAATTACGTTCATTGAGAGCGATAAAAGCGTATTAGTCAAATTACACTCGCGGGCATGATGCAGAGAAATATATAATAACAGCACGCGCGCGAAAACGGTCACTTTCCTCGCGTGCGCATGCGCAAAAACTTATACGTGTCTACGTGCACGCGCGTATGTGTATTACAGACGGAGAAGCTGCAATTAACTCGATATTATTACCGCGCGTGCATAACTTAGAGGAGAGCATACGTTCTCTTTCTCATATTCATATATACGTATATATATATCTCGTGTACTGTAGAGGCTCGGCGAGTGCTATGTATTACGTCCCTTTTTTCTTACATCTCTCTCTTGTCCGCTTTTTCTCTTTCTCTCACCTGCGCCACATAATTTCCCGCTCTACTCTCGTCGTCTTTTTCTTAATGCCACACGGCGATGTCGATTCCGAGAATCGTATAGCTTCACTGGACGCGCGAGAGCGAGAGTCATTATGCGCGTTCTGTACTATACAGCCGAGTGTCTGGCTTTACGAGGATTCGTCATTTTTTTCTCTTTCTCTCTTCTCTCTCTCTCACTGTATGCCGGTGTTTTCATTGCGTTTCGAGGGAATTTTCACGCGATCGTCGGGGCTATTAGCTTTCTTAGATTTCCGATAAAGACTGCGGGATGTTCGATGGGTTCGCTGAATTGTTTTATTGAATTTCAGCGCTGTGTAATTTCGGATCACTCTCGCGACGAGTTTTACGAGGAGTTTTCGTCTGTAACCAGCACCTGTCGTCGCTCGCTAATTTTTCTTTTTAATCTAAAATTGCAACGTCCTCATAACTTACGTGTCCGTGAGAGACAAGCGCACCAGCCGACTGATCTGTATTGTATAACTCACCTGTAACACAAAAAAACAGAAGAACAACCATTAGACACCGCAATTGATACAGAAAACAAAATCTATATAATACACACCACACGCACACAAGAAAGTACTGCCACACTCGCGATCGACGCATATTATTATTTTTTCCTCCACCAGCAGCTCAAGTATAAGTAAGTAAAAAAACGCTCACTTTTCTACTTTTTCACCCAACGACTGGAAAACAACAGTGAAACTCGCCGTACATAACGTTACTTTTTTTCCCCGAGCGAGCAAGAGAGAGAAGTAATCCAAGGCGCGACCGATTTTCCTCGAGAGCGACGACGACTGCCGCACACACGGAATATGAATAGGCCCGGGAAGTAGAAATTCCACGGGGGAATTCTTCATACACACACACACGCGTGCGCGTCGCCTTTATCTCTTTCTTCGCGCGCCAAGCATTCTCCTATAGCCTACTGGCGCGCAACCGAGAGAGACCGAGGACTCCGAAAAGTCGCGCTGCATCTTCTGTGTTTGCTGCTGCGTTGCCACGCCGTGTGCCGTCTGTGGAATGTACACTTGATCTTTTTTTTTTTCCAAAAGAGGATGCGAGATGTTTTTAGAGACAAGTTGGAGGTGGATCGATCGGTGTGTGCTATTCCCTGAGACGTGTATATTACTGTGTAATACCGATCTCGAAAATCGGCAGGAGCAGCAGCAGTGATGAGAGATAATAAAAGCGAGTGAGAGAGAGAGTAATGGGATCTGGGAAGCTCGTCATATATATATATACTGCAGGAGGGCCGATCGCGATAATTAAAGCCTGCGGCGGGTCGAGTGCAATCTTCGCTCTATTAAGCGCCATCGATTACAGGTGTATATATAAGCGAATTTCAAGTTAATCGCGCGCAGGTGCAGGCTACCGAAATTCCGATTGAGTAATTTTTTCGAGAACCAATTCATCTCTCCCGGCTTGCGTATCGTCGTCCTCTCGCTAATATAGATTGTTTGCTCGACGAAAGCAGCTCTCGATTTTTCAATCCCCCCCAGTTTACATCGAGCACCCTTGAGAAGAAAATAAAACGAAGAATATCCCTTCCACGGCCGTATAAAGATCTCTCGCCAGAGCTAATCCTCTCCTCGACTTACAAGCCCGCTGAGGATAAGAGAAGAGCAGCGTGCGATTCATCCTCTATAAGCATGTGTATATAGGTATATATAGCGGAGAGGCGTCTGGGTGGCCTGGACGGCTGATTAATCGTCATGCAAAAGCGGCGTCACTCGTAAAATCGCAGATTATACGAGTACCGAGGGATTATATATATTTATATACACAGACTCGATGCGCGCGGTATAAATTCCGAGATTCGGAATTTCGTCTCGTTAAAGCACCCCGGAAAAATCCTCTCACCGTGTGTTTTACGACTGTCTATACTCTCTCTCTCTCTCTCTCTCTCTAATGCAAAGTGCAAATATTGGTCGACGTACCGGCATATCAGCGGGAGAAGCGTGAACATCACTATAACGCGCGCGCGCGCGCGAGCAATATCGAACCGAAATTACAATGATAATGCAGCCGAAAGCGACGCGATAATAGGCTGCATCATCATATACGGCGCGTGGGAGAGTCGGCTTGTGTACACAAGTCGTGCGTTTGCTCACGAGAGAGAACCTGCGAAGCTATTTCGTTTGCTTTACGCGCTGTAACTCTTTCTTCGACTCACAGCCGTATTAAACACACACACACATAGCTTTCCCGATCGGATTTTCCTTCGAGTTCTTTCGAGTGTACCGAGTGTTTGGATAGGCTCGTTAGCTCTGTAATCGATACGCGATCTTTTTTCCATTTCATTTCAAACTTCAGAGAATTTCCCGCCTTACAAACGAGCCTCGAGCGCTAATAGCTGTCACACAATCTCTTTTCGCGCGGCGCGAGAGATCTCTCCTCGGGATCTCTCTCGGCTCTGAAGCTTTATCTCGATCCAGCTATCTATCCTCGGGAAAAAGAGCCGCCGCCGCTGCTGACACTTGTCGCTGAGATGCACGCACGCAAGAAGCCATATAGCGTTTCATCACGGCCAAGGGCACATGCCCGAGATTGGAAACTCGTCTCGCTTCTTCTTCTTCTTGTGGTCGTCTCTTCATTTTCGATTTTCCCTCGGCATTTTCTGCACACCGCTTTTCTTCTCTATGTACGCGAGATCGTTATATATTATACCGCCGAGGAGAGACTTGTATACCGGTAGGTAATTGAATTACGCGCGGCGATTATGATGATTGGCGTTTTATAGGATTAATGCGTGAGTGAGAGAGAGAGAGAGAGAGAGAGAGAGAGGAGAGTGTATAACAAGAAACGAATGCATGTACACACTGCGGCAAAAAGAGTCGTCGGCTATACTATTATATATACTGCAGCACTGCGGTGAAATTGATTTTGAATTAACGATCTTCGGCTAGACGCGCGTGATTTGTAATTGAAATTCCTCGCGCGCACGCGCGCGGGGCCTGATAAATTAGGCATCGGAATAATATCGATTGGGCTTTTTGCCCTGACACATTATAACGAGTAGAAGAAGAAGAAGTAGCGTAAAGTTTCCCCAGAGATGAACGCCGCGATTATATATATTTACTTATATATCCGGTAATTTTTTTTTCTTCCAACTATATATACAGCACCTATTCTCACCCTACATTCGCGCAAACATTTCACTTCTTTTCAGCATCCCTTATCCATCTCTCTCGGTCCGTTAATTATAACTAAAACGACGCGGCTGTGATGTTAAAGGTCGAGTCGAACGCGATAGCTATAATGTACAGGTATATACACTCGCGCGCGTGAAAACAATCATCCGTGCAATTTACATCTGTAAATTGCGGCGTTTCCGATGGAATGCGGTGTGTGCTTATATTGACAGGTGAAAAATGTGCGGCCGACTGTGTGTTTAGAGAGCCGTCTCGTTGCACTATATACCGTTAATCGGATTTTCATGTATATCGGGGATTCCCGGACTTGGTAAATCTTGCTCGCGATTTATAGCGTGCGAGCGAGCTTTACTCGATATCGGACGATTTTCAATTAAAAATTTCGGTTGGCTTATGAATACGCTTGTCTCGCCTTCTGTATAACATAGAGTACAATTTATAATGTACGCAGCTGAGAGCTGAACCGGAAATCCGCAGGAAACCACGCTTTCCCGAAAGCTTTTCCCATCGGACACCAGCTCGAAAACCATAATACGAAAAACGTCGAACGAATCGCGCCTTTTCGAAAGAAAAAATTCGCTCCAACATTATCAAGAGGGAGAGATAGCTATTACAGCGATGTTTCTCGAGCGATTACAAGTCCGGCAGTAAGGGTGGCAACACAGCATCTCTCTCTCTCTCAGTCAGTCAGTCGGTGTCGATGCACCGTACAATGCTACTCTCTCTCTCTTTCTGTTGTGGCGCACATAGACACACGGAGAAAGAGCGAGTTGAGAGAGAGAGAGAGAGAGAAGCTCCAGGAACAAGCGGTCGTGCTCTCGCCACACAGGAAGAAGCGCGCGGCTATCCCCCTTATTACCCTGCGCTGGTCTAATGTCGTCCTCTGCTCGTCTCCGGCGGTGATGCACGCCGGCGTCGTGTGTTTCTCGAGCGCGAAACAACCGGATGTGCCACCCAGGTGTCGTCTAATAGCGACGCTTTATGTACATATATACATTTTTTTCTTTTTTTCGATTTTCGTATACAACACTATGTACCGACGTTTACCGGCAGTAGTGCACTTTGTGGAACGTCGAGAAGCTACTCGTCTCTGCATCTGAGTAGTAGCAGTCGTCAAGCGACCGCAGCTCGCGGTATTATATACACACATGCACATATATGTATCTGTACGAGGTTCAAGTTCGACTGGAGAGAGGCACGTATATATACAGCTCCTCCATCGGGCATCGCGAAAAAGCTACTGTACACTCGCTGAAGCGCTCCTTCGGTCACGGACTCACTCTTTTATCAGTGTGTTTTATAGATATATACACGAAAGCCAAGAGAGCGCTGTGCAGGGTGATTGTACCGCGAGAGTGTCTGTATATATGATATTTCGATCCTCATATATCCTCTCGACAAATCTCGCGTACGCCATACGTCGCTGCTGTCATGTATATCAGATTTTCCGTGATGGCAATTTCCGCTACTGTATATATAACGTCACAGTGATTATTCTTAGTGTGAATACGTGCATAAATAAGATATTGATAATAGCATAAAAAAAGCGCAAAGTATATACGATCAGCTTTACAGCACCGAAATTAATTAATTAAGGCTGTATAACGGTGCGCGCCTCTATTGTAGCTTCTTTTCTCGCAAGGTTCCTATATATACGCGCGTAATAATATTTCCCCGGCGCACTTCCTGCGATATCGCTCTCCTCTTTTTTTTCTCTCTCGCCTGCAGTGTATGTACACCTTCTCTACTGCACCGCGTAGCGCTCGCGAAAGGAAAAGAAGACTTTTTTTCCCATAGCAGCCCGAGAGAGAGAGCGTGCGAGTAGCTCGTAAAAGACAAGAGCATATAGCGCATAGGAGCCGAGAGAGAACATAATTACGTCACCCGTGGACAGTCATCAAGATCGTAAAGTGGCATCCTAATGGCGGAACTCGTTAATCTCGCGACTATGCTCCTTATACTTATTCTTCTTATTCTTATTCGCTTCTCATCCGTAAGGAAAATCTTTAGGATTATCGCTCGGCACGACTCTGGCTGTTGTGTTGTTTTTTTTTTCAATTTCCTCGTGTCCTCGTGTCCGGTTGTATAGTGATAATTGAATCAAGTACAACGCTCGTGGAAAAAGTGGGGGACGGTTTGATTTGTGATTGATTTGTATAGTATATGGCGTCAAGTCCATGGAGTATTATAAAATAGTCTGTTAAATTACTTGATACCTATATATATACTGGTGTATTACGGGCGGATGGCTGTTACACTGGAAGTGGATCGATCTTTTGCAAGCGCGACTGGAATAAGTCGCGTTATATATTCCATCGATTGAATTTATTTATTTTCATCTCGGCTCGGACGAGTGATTTCTGAAGAACAAAAATAAAGTTTATTCTCGTAGATTCAATTGAAACGTCTCTCTCTACTTTATAACTCTGCTCGTTTTGCAAACGCTCTCCTCAACTCTTGCGGATCGATAATTTTAACATCGAAAGTTCAACGACAGGAATATGCAGCCGAGAGTCATCATGATTACCCTCTCGTCTACACCAGTATATATAGCCTAGCAATTTTCCGTCTCGCGCGCATATAACATAACTACATCAGCAAGAAAACGATATATACACAAGAGCGCAGTGGAAATGGAATAGAGGAGTATAGAGAGAGAGTCTAAAAAGGATCTCCAGCAGCAGCAGCAGCAGGAAGAGAAAGAGAAGAGAAGGAGAAACGAGATGGACATTGGCAATGCGGGAAGCTAATTATCGAGCGTGTAACATAATTAACTGTCCCGGGAGCTGCTGCAAGGGGCGTCTCGTGCACTCACGCTCTGTGTACACAGGCAAGCAGCAGCAGCAGCAGCAGCCGTCCCTTCCCAAGGCGCGATCGAAAACGTTTACCGTTAAGACAACCTGGCCGCAGTAATGGAGATTCGTTCGCGGATAAAGTAGCCTCTCTCTCTCTCTGTACACTATACTACCTATATACATATACACCCGTAAAGAAGCCCCGATCGTATGCAGCACGAGGGACTTCAATCACGTTCGCGCCCGAGATACTGTCGCCTATATATATACACACACGTACACATATACACTTATCGCTCGATCCCTGATTTGACCGAGGATAAGCCGCGGCCTTCGCCATATACGCGCCTTCTTGAATACGACATATAAAACTGGGCTGTCGCGAATTTCTCCGCAAAAATATAGCGGGCCCACGGTTTTCCGAATAAGAAAATCTATATGCATCTCTTGTGCCAAGTTGTGCAATTTCAGCTACAAAGTATATATAGTTAATAAAGTTATGTGTCCACGTCACTCAAGGCTTTTCCCACAATTGTAAATGATTAATATATAAATCCTTGCGCGGCGCGAAACGGCTAATCATTTCCTGGTGTCACGCGCTTCTTCTTCCACACCGTCTTCTCTCTCGTAATATTATTATCCACGCAAACAAACTCACGTCCCTCAGTAAAATGAAGCGCTCCGCAAGCTATATATGTATATATATAAGCTAGCGCTAATTCAATTTCGAATCGCGCGCGTCACGTACGAAAAGCGCAATCTCACAGATCTTTGATCTCGCGCGCCATTAGCTGCGGATTATATTCATAATCCACAGCAGCAGCAGCAGCAGCATAGGTACATAATATTCGCGTGAGCTGCCAGTCATTCGCGCGAGGAACTGTACTTTTCGCGCTATTGTCTTTGCGACGACGACGTGCGAACGCACATTTAATTTCCATGACCTCTGCAGCGCGCGTTACGGTACCCGGGCTTTCCCAGAACTACTGTGCAGTGTGTGTGTGTGTGTATATATATACGAACGGCCTCCTTCTGTGTATTATACTATAATGCACTAATTCGTGATCAAGTGCGGCTTTCATAACTAATTGGACTACGTAATTAATCGCGCGTGGATATTATGTACGTACGTACTCGATTTTCGATATATACCCTCTCTCTGTCTCTGTGTCTATGTATATAATTAAAATTACGTCGTGACTTAATTGCTCGTATACGCCTGCGTTTATCTTATACACACACACATACCGCTTATAACTGTTCCCTCTAGTCTCTTCTCCAGTTTAGGCGTCGCGAATAATTGCCTCTTCTGACACAAGTATATATTTTTCCTCAATGAAACCCACACACACACACACACACATATAGCTACAGTAAGTAGTATAACCTGAATCCGCGGCGGCATAACAATAACACTTAGCGATTTCCGGCTGAGAAAAGAGCTCTCTCTCTCTCTCTCTCGGAAAACTCCCTATCGTAATCCGCGCTTCTCCGAACTTTAGCCGCAGATTTTCCCGCGGCGATAGGATCGCGCGCGACATCGGTCCAACCTGTTACTTATATATATATATATATATTTATCCGCGAGTATACAGACCGCTGAGTTATGAGACTTGCCTTTCTCCGCGATTTACTCACGAGCTATGCACGCGCACGTGTTGTGTGTAGATATACACGTGAAATTCAAAAGCCGTCCGGATAGTTGAACGCGTGTGTATATAAGAGTTTCGACCTAGAAAAGGATAGATCGCGGATAGGACGCGACGGCTGTAGCTTGACCGCCAAGGCCTAGATGCGCGCCAACAGTCAGCTGCGGGACGTATTTATCGCTGTGCGCGCACTGATGCATATATATATTGTGATAACGATTCGAGGGATTATAATTAGTCTTCTCTCGGTATACACGTGAGGCTCCTTTCGATTTATCGAGCCGCAAACTGCGTACTGTATACTGATTTATTAATCGCAAGGCGATTTGAAGAATTTTCTTCTAAAGACACGAAGGAAGTCATTATTTTCACTTGATGCGGCGCCAAGGCCTGAATTTTAATGAACCTGATGATGATGGCTGCACTTTCTAGAAGCGAACATCGGCGAGACGAGTCGCATCTAAATATTTATTTTAAACCAAGATCTCATCCAATCGATACACACGTATATATATAATACACATGTGCATCATCAGGCTTATATAAAAATGCGAAATTTTTCCAAAAGCATCGAAATTCGTGATGTCGGACTGGAAAAACGAGTATGTTATATACGAGTCGAGCGCGGAACAGGTATTATACTATGCAAGGATACGCGTCTAATCTCGAGCGAGCGATCTGACATTGATATACACTCAACGAAAAGGAAGCGGATCCTCTTTAATAAATCTTGCATTAGCCTAGTGATGGTGGCTTCGCCGCGAAATTATAAACAACGCGTATGTATTAGCCCCGTAATCAGACGATGAGCAAGCGAAAAGCATGTAACGCAGTAATAATAGCAATTGCCGTATATACACGCAGTATAAGTATAACGATCGAGCATCAAGTGCGAGAAACGCGCTTGACAGAAGACACATGATACGCATGTCGGTCAGTGTATTTTTTTTCTGGGCCAACAAGTTCGTTAAAAACTAGTCGGTGCGCGTGCGCGATACACTTTTACATGTACATTTTCCGTTTCACTTGGCCGGCACCGAAACCGAATTCCATGCACCGCTCATCGCGTTTGTGTCTTCTATATATATGTATATATATAAATATACCTACTCGCCGATTTTCAGCGAAGGTCGTGGGAAGAATCGAGTTTTCGCGCTGCAGTGGAATTTTGATATCCATTTCTGCGCTGCTGTAGACGAGAGAGGAGCGCGTCGTAAAAGATGCGCGTGACGTCAATCATCGCGGTCTGACATTTTTTCGCGACTCTTTCAATTATATATATATAGTGTATATATGTATTATGTATCGAAGGGAGAGAAAAATCGGCTCATCTCCGACCGCAGCTGAAGAGACAGACCGCGAAAAAGGAAGCTTACGCAATAGCATACTCTGTATATCTATATACAGCAACGACGGCCAAGCCGGAAAGTCGCTCCGCGCACCTGCGCGCATCTATATACACGCCCTTCGTCATCGCCTAATTAGGTGATTAGCCCTTCTATACATCCTCGTCTCGCTTCTTCTTCTTCTTCCTCTACACACACACGAGGCTAATCCCAGCAACGCGCTCGGCTGACTCGGCTAATTGAGCCGATGATTTTTCCACCTTCCCTCGAGAGAGAGAGAGAGAGAGAGAGAGAGAGACGGAGAATTCCGGCGTTTCCTCGTATATATACGTGCCGGGATTCCCAAGGGGCCGATTTGCTCTGTGCGAGCGCCAATTGAAATTCCCTCGATCGGCGCCCGATTTTTTTATCGGCTGTCGGGCTTTATGGCACGGAGTGCGAATGCCTGATTTATGCGCTTCGCGAATTTTCGATTTCTCTCGTCGGATTCCGGGCAGTTGCTGCACACTGCGACCGCTTGACAGAAGCGATCTCGCGTCTATTATTATGTTGTAAAATGGCCTGAATAACCGTCGATCGATACATGAGAAATCAAATTTCAGTTAAGAAATAGCCTGATGCGAGCTGAAAAAAAGAAAACGGGTGTTCGATATCGGTGTATTGAATTATCGACGACATAAATATAGCGACGACGGTCAATCGCGGTTATCCGATCGCTTATATAGCAGCGATGCGCGACGCAGTCGCTTTATGAAAGGATATATTTATACATACAGCACTACACACACACAGACAGACACGAAAACGTTCAATTAAAAGCCTTTTATTTATTCCGCATACTTTAATATATACATACATGCACATATACTGCAACGAAAAAGGATTATGATTTTGTCATATACATATAATATAATACACGAGCGCTATATCGGTGAAACATCGCCGATGTACACGGAGCCGAATAAATATATACACAGGCTGCTCGGGGAATGCTGGCCATTGAGGTATAAGCAGTGGGTATAATTCACGCATATCTGCGCGAATCAGCGGCCAGAGAGAGAGATTTATATTCGGCGCGCGCGCGCATCGAGAGAGAGAGAGAGAGACCCTCGAAAGGTGTTTCAATGCTCCTCTACTTATATATATATATATATACACTGCAAGCAGCAGGTCAATCGTATGCGATAACCGCGTAATTTGCCCGGCACGAGTAAAGGAGCGCGAAAAATTCGTCTCTCGTCTCGGATTGAGTCGTTGCCCGCGACTTATTGACCCGTTTCTATATATACTGCACATACGTTGAGCTGTGTTATATGCGCGTGTATATGCAAAATAAGAGGCTTCCGTGTGTTGAACCGTTGGCTTGGGATTATTAATTAAGCCGGTAGCCTCAGCTGATTTATGCGCAATTGTATATATATAAAGTTATGCGCGCGGTTATAATTGCTCTATAATCGCTCCGCGAACTTGTATATATATTCCGAGCTAATTCCATCGCATAGCTTTTATACGAGAGATGATGCACGTCAAAGTTGGACAAGACAGAAATTCGATAGCCTCGTTTAAATCGCGCACTTATACCTATACACATGTGAAACGGAAATTGGCGTCGGGTTGATTTGATTAATTTCGATGGAAGTTTGAATCGACGCTTGAAAGAATCGATTTTATATACGCGATGCTGCAGCAGCTCGATCAGGTCGAGATCCTGTTTTTAGAAACGGGTCAACAAACCTGTGTATATACCTATATATACAGTGTGTTTAAGGCTCTCATTAGGTATGCGCACGGCTACTCCGCGGCGAATCGAAAAAACGTCTCGAGATTATCGGCAGCCGATAATAGATGAGACTGGCGACGACCACCCCCTCTTTAATCGAGGACCGATCGCTATATATATACATAGACATGCACACATCTTTTTTTTCCGTAACGGTCGATCGGTTACGCCTAATGAGCTCTCGCGCGGCGCTATTATTAGACTTTTATTTTCTCCCTCTCTCTCTCTCGCTTTTATGCGAATTTCGCAAATTTATTCGCGCACGAGATCGATAAAATCGCACAACTTTCTCGGCGCGTCCCTTAAATTAAATTTCCCGCCTGTAAAAAAAGTTACTCTAGTCTTTCCTCTCCGTCTCTCTCTCGAGTGTGCCCTTATATATGTAGCAGCAGCAGCAGCCGTTAAACAGCCGAGGCAAACTTGACTCTGATGAAGTTTGCTCGCGAAATTCGCCGCCGGCCGGCTCTTAACGAGTAATTTTACACTGCGCGACGAAAATTAGCTTTGAGCGCTGCTTCTAAAAAGGAGGGCAATTACAAGCAGGCTATATAGGCTCCAGAACTTGGTTATACTTATATATACATGCACGTCGACGCGAGAGAAAATAAAAAAGAGAGAGAGACCGGCCTTTGTGAAAAGACTCTTTGAGCCACGAACACGTCGCGAGAGTAGTGTCATTTTATGTTCTTTGAAAGCACGCGCAGGAGAGCGGCCGATATTGGTCTTTGACGCGCGCCGGGGATTTTTTTAATCGAAAAGGAAATTGCTCTCGTGGCCCCCTTTTTTCCTATTACTGTATGCGATGCGCTACTGCATTGTGTCGCTCTTTTTTTTCGCGCGCAGAGTCGAATCGAGGTGAGCTCGTCGCTAATATCGATTTGCCTTTTCCGTCACCGAAATAACACACACATACAGAGATACTCACGGAGAAAAAGCTGCACAGAGCAGAGAGAGAGAGAAAAAAAAGTTTTTCACCGTTAGCACACATAACGCGCTCGCGGTGTGAAAGTAAAAAACGGAGAAGAAACCGACGAAACTATAGAAGCAGCAGTAGGAGAGTAGAGAAAAAAGTAAAATTGGTTTGTGAGACAACCGTTAGAGCGCAAAGTTGCTCGTTCCGAATTCCGTGCGACTCGACTCCCAAAGATTCTATATACCATCTCTATACAACGATTCGCCACGCGGCTATTGGCCTCGATAACACGCAACCTGCTCTCCTGCTGCAGCACACGCTTCACTGTTCCAATTTCCTCCTGTACTCGTATATATATATGCACGCGAGTTTTCGCCTTTTGTTATATATATACATATACATGTATACTGTCTCTCTCTCTCTCTCCTTCTGTCGAGAATAAAAAACCGGCTCTTTCTCTTTCTTGTATTATTATATACCCGCTCTCGGTTCTTTCTTTCTTTCTTTCTCTCTATGAGAGCGACGCTGTTGCCGGGCGATGCACGTCGCTTTTTGCTGCGCTCGAGTAATGAACTTGACTTTGTTTTTGCTCCCGGCAGTAGTGTATTGGGTTTCGGGCAAAAATGCCAAGGAGAAGAGTCTGCTGCTGCTGCTGCTCTTGCTTTTTTCGAGCAGGTACGAAATGCACGGATTCGTTACGCCTCCCGGCGGCCACTGAAAATCGATCCTTTTATACCGGGATCGACTTTCAGCGGCTCTTCCGAGAAGATTGAAAATTGCTGCGATACGTCTCTGATTGAGTTTGCTCATTGAAATTGTCCGTGTTGATATAATCCATCGAGTGAGTCTTCTCTTCCGCTATTTCGAAATTTATACTCGAATCGGACGGTTTCGTTCTTTCCTTCTTTTTTTTTTTTTTTGTTAACGGTATATCCGTGTATATACATATATTTCTGATGCTCGAGGGGGGCTAGATTTCGAAAAAAATGCCACACACTGGAATTTCCCCGTAGTTTTGCGTGTATATCGGACACAGTGTGTAATGCCGATTACCGATCACGCGCTGCGAATGACAAGATCGGCTCGCGATCGGAATATGCGATCGGTCTCCTCGTTATATATACCGCCGCGCGTTGACCAACATTTCCGAAGAATCGGATTAGCTGCAGGACTAAAGAATTTTTGCTATATACACTCGCTTATTTGCATCTTCCTTAGTCACGATTCTGTATAAAATTCCTGTGCGAGTTTAGTGCGAAGAATCGAATGGATTAATAATTTTGTTCGCGTGTGCAGGTATACTCGCGGAATGTTTTAATATTTAGAGATTGCATGTAACGTATACCGATTTGCATGACTCGAGACTTTCGGAGACTATCTGCGGTTGATACGCGGCGAAAAACGCCTTTATCGCTCTCGGCGCTCTTGCACTGCACTGCACTCGTTTGAGCGCAGGTATGAAGGAAAAAAATGACGAATCATGAATTAAAAGTTCTGACAATCGCGAGTGGAAAAACATTTTCGTTATCGGGAGGAACGACGCTTTGCCGGCAAATCGAGTATCCTCTCGTGGAATAAAAGACGACGAAAAGTGTGTATAATTTGTATAATATCGAATGCGTAAAGCAGAAACGTGTTTCGAAGCCGGCGACGGTATCGAGCGATAATATTGTTAATTTACGAAATATACAATAATATAGTCTCCCCCCTGCTGCCCGTTTTACATTAAAAGTTGCGCACTATATACGTGTAAAATATCGCACCAAGTCCTTCATCGATATATAAATTTGCCGCGGTATATCGCTCATATCGCACTGGACACATGAGTTCGTATTGTAAAACGTATTGTAACACTTATATTTTTTCTCTTCGCACATCACACGGTTATTATTGTCCCTTACCTTATTCTCTGCTGAACTTTGCCGTGGAAAATAAAATCGTCGGCTCGCACTCGAACTCCTTGCAACTCGCTGTCTCTCTTGATATATACGATCCTTATACAGCGGCAGGATTCGATGGAAAATATTTTTATATTTATTAAAAAAAAAATTGAACGAACTGTCTCTTCACTCAAAACTTTGGCTCTACTCCTCTATCAATATCCTCTCGCTCGTTCTCGTGTGTGTGTCGTTGGTAATTTTTCTCTCTCTGCAGTCGATCGAGCGAGATGAGATAGTCCGTCGCGCACAGAATCTATATACCGCGCAGGGGTTGCAGTGCACTATTTCGTTTTGCTTCTCAATTCACAGTATTTTACTTTTCATCCGTCGCGCGTCTCGACAGAATTTATGTGTGTCCGTGTGTATATAGTATTATTATATCGCGCTTTAGATTAAAAAAAAAAAAAATTTAATAGTTCGTTCGTGCGTGTGTGTGTGTGTAACACACACAGTCGGTGTTTCACGGCGCGTCTCTCTCTTGTCCAGGCTTTTCTCAGGCCGGCGCGCCGCATACAAGTCAACTACTCGTGCGCCGCCGGGCCACGGTACCTTAAATACCTTGCGCTCGGTCTGCGCGCGCCGCGGCCCCTCTACCACTGCCCGTAGCCGCCGTAGCCGCCGCTTGGCGGGGGAGAGACGAGGAGAGAAGTAGTATGTGTGTGCAGTGCTGATGCCCTCGCGGCTCTCCTTCTCTTTCTGCCCATCCTTCGTCCTGTGAAGCTCTTCAGAGTAGAGGGGGAGAGAGAGAGAGATTCGCGCGACGCCGGGCGTCGCGACGCAGGAGAGATGCTGCGCGCTTGCAGGAGAGGAAAAAGGATTCGCTGTATACTCGTATGCGCGCATGCGCAACTCGGTATGCCTCTGTCTGTGTGTGTGTGTGTGTGTGTGATATGACGATGGTCTAGTCGGTGCTGCTACGCGCGAGCATTGCCGAGTCGAGCCTCGGCTATGATGCATCGTGTGCTGTGCTGGCTCTCTCTTGCCTCCCTTACATTCTCCATCCGTTCGTATATATATGCGATCGGACGATCGCGCGGAGACCTGTGGGAATGGCTGTGGGATGCTGCGAGCTCATTTTTTTTCTCTCTCTCTCTCTTTTGCTCCCTTTTCGGCGCCGCTTTTATATTGTTTCAGGGCTGCGATTTTGCATTTGCATCGATATAGTATACGCACCGCTACCGCCGCCGGGCTTTTATACTCCTACTGATATGTGATTGGCTGGAATAACATTTTTATTGATGCGATGCGCGCATACGCCGCTCTTAAAATCAATCCGGCTGATGTTTGCACAATGGAATCGGGGATGCTGTGGTTTGCGAGAAAAAAAGTAATTATAAATCGATGAATCAATATATATACAGTCGTCCTCTGAATTTATTACGTGCGAAGTAGCAATGACTTTCCGCTCATGGAAGAAATGCACGCCGGATTCGCGCGTAGGATTTACAGGTTGAAAACAAAGCCAGATTTATCGCGGATAAATATTAATCGCGCGGTGCTCGGAAAACACGCATATGCGCACGTAATAATCCGCGCAAGGCCGAACTGTATCCTCCCGCAGCTGTGTATAAGCTGTATATACTGCTTACTCATGGAAAGTGAAAGATTCGCACGAAAAAGTCGTCGCAATAATCCCAGCGGGTTTTACCGATCACATTCCGAGAGCAACTCGATCGATGTATCGGCACTTCATATTGATGGGTATACACCAAGTTTGCGCGTCTTGCCATACTCGGCATTTTCTACTCGACTAATTACGCACCTCAGCTATATGCGAGGATTTCTATATGAATTGCGTCATATTATAAATATATATAAGCGATGATTTATTCGCCATTACTCAGGCGCAACGAGAGTCGATATATAATTGTACACACAACACGAGCTGCGCATTGCTGGACGAAACTTCTCTCTGTAATATAAGCCTGTCCCAGAATCTCATCCCATCTCGGCCGTCAATCACACTTCCTCCGAAGTTTTTGCCCCGAAAACACAGAGCACCGCACAGTCATCGTCCCAGCACTCGAAAGTCTTGTTCGTTTTTGCAGAGCGCATCTCTCTCTCTCTCCTGGGGGGTGAGTCACACACAGACACATACACACACGAGATGCTGGGCCCCCCTGAATCGATACTATATACCGAGAGAACGGGTTTCTCTCTCGTCTGCACACACACGTATATACACCCTCTGTTATATATACATATATATATATACCTGCATCGAATAGTAACGGGGAAACTCTGATCGTTTTCTTTTTTTATTTTTCAGCTGTCACGACGACGCGCGCGTTTGTAGTTCGAGGAAATTCGCATGGCCGAGTCGCCTATAGGCAGTTTGCCGATTTTCGACGACGCAGACGCATGTATATAGAGCCTTTGACGGCGTCTCGGGAATGTGTTGGCGGTATATATATAGGGGATCCCTTTCTGTGCTCGGCTGACTTCTTTCTTCTTTTTCTTCGCTGTGGGGCTCGGATTTTTTGCGAACCGAGCTGCTGGTGATTTTTTAAATTTATTTTTACTTTTTCACGTATATATATACAGCTAGTGAGTCGAGAGAAAATTACACAAAGAGTATGTAGCAGTAGGATAATGCAAGGTCACGAGCCGAGGAAATTTACATATTTACTTAGGCATCAGACAATTTCGATGACAAGCTAATCGTGAAATCACATGTTAAATGGTTATTTGATGCGCGCCCGTGCTGAGTGTGTGTCGGAGAACGTGTGTATACCAGATCGGGATCGCCGGGTTATACCCGTTAGACGTGTCAATCAGTGGCTGTGTGTGTGTGTGTCGACCTTTTTCAGGAGCCAGATAAGCATCTCTCGCCGACTATTAGCTGTTATCAAATTAACACGATTTTCCGTACCGCCGTGCCAGTAATTATATATTTATTAGCGAGTGTAAAGAATGAAGCTATTCCTCGGAAAGAAAAAAAAAATGATGCACCCGAGAGAGAAACGTAGAGCGGAGTCCGGTAATAGCCAAAGCATAATGGTTAGCTCGAGCATCACCGAGCTCGCAATGCTACTTCCATATTATCGCATATACGCACACAGAGCATATATATGTATATACAGTGCGTACAGGTGAAGTAGGCGGCGTTTGGAATAAGGCGCTCAGGAGAGCGGAGAATTCGATTCAGCGAACCGAGGCGACGTAACTGCTCTCTCACGAAGCAGCAGCAGCAGCAGCAGCGCCGGTGCCATTGACACTGACATCATCCGCTCGCGCCGCGGCTTGTTGCATAAGTCATTCATGAGCCGCCGCAAGGATACACATCGTGCGAAATGGAGCTCTCTTTCTCTTTCTATGTGGGAGTGCACGTATATGTAGCTATTGAACTTGACCTGGATCCCCCTGTCTCTCTCTCTTGGAGAAAGAATCATCGCGGGGAAAGGAGCGCGAGAGAGAGAAAGAAAATTCACTTTCGATCTCGATGGCTTTCTCCCGACGCGGCTGTACTTTTCATTACGGCTGAGAGACAGGGGGATTGTCAGCTGATGAATCGTGTTTATAAGCATCGGGATTGTAACGGTTGGGAGTCGAATGGTTTCGATTTTCAACTCGGATTCCTATATTGCTTTTTTCGGCAGGACAGGTACCGTTCGCCCTGAGATATATAGGACATCGGTCGCTGATGCGGCGCTTCTGACGTTGAGGGATTTATACCGAACGCCGGCTACTCTATGCGCAAGGTTGCGCGAGATTCATTTTTTTATATCAGTCTCTGATGGGAAAATTATGCTATTATAGGATAGAAAAATTAAGTCGTTTTTTGGTGTTGTATTTGATGAAAAACACACAGTTTTTCGGAAATCGTTATATACATATTGGATATAATCGTTGATAATAACCTCGTCATACGACGATTATACCATATGTTAATATAATTATTATGTGCGTATAAGAAGCGCGTAAAGTAGCATTTAGAAGACGATAACTGTTGTATAGTGGCCACATCACTCGCCATAAAAGAAATATATTAGCGTAATCAAAAGGTGTCTAACATGTAAAACTAGCGAGAAAAATGTAAATCCATTAACGTTATAGTATTTCCTCGTATATACGCCGCGATCATCGACGCTTATGCCCAAAAAACAGGCCGCCAGAATCATTATAACTTATTTTTCTCAAAGCTCTTATATAGACGTGTCGTTATAACGATTTCCTGTAATACATGAATTTTTTTGTTTGGACAAGACAAATCTGCTGTTAACAATGTAAATTATTGTACCGATTGCTATACTCGAATAAATATCAGCTTCATTATTACATTCCCGAGGTTGCGCAATTTTGGCCGTGTATTTAAAAATAAAGGCCGCATAACTGTATATACACATCCTTTTCTCCGATGTTTATAAACATTGATAAAAATCTGTTTACACTCGACAACGGGAACTCGATACATAAATTAGCACAAAAGCCGCAAAAAAAGACGATATAATCCAACGGTAAATTTTTATATCCCGATATTCCGGCAGAAGCAAAGGTTCTCGAAACCCAAACTTATACATTATAATATACCGCATCAGATATATATATATATATATATACCTACTTATCTCCTCGTAACGCAATGGTCCCGAAAAATTATGCAAGAGATTCGTGGGCGACGGTAATAATCGCCTCAGAAGAGAGCAGAGAGTGTTATATATATACGTGCAAACCTGAAAGAGATCCTGATGTTTATAGCCATCAGCGACTGGTTTCTCGCGCCGGTATATAATAGTAGCTCGAGATCGTTCTCGATCGGTCGACGAACGGCCTTGCGGCTTTCCCGCGTCGAGCGCGAGCAATAGAATCTGCTGTTCGATTTGCTTATTGCTTATACTCATAGCAACGCAATTACTCCGATATAATGAATTGCTTTCTGCGTCAAAGCTTCGAAAATCGAAAACCGATTCTTCCGGCTTTTTTTCATACAGGTATTGAGTATAGTGACTCGATCAACAGTTATCCGACTCACCAATATACGATACACAGCATTCATTTGTCAATTAAAGAGCGACGATATATCATAATTTCCTAATGTATAAGAAATAAATCGACCGGCAGAAAATCCTCGAGGAAATAATACATACACGTACTATATAATACATGAAAGCTTTTTCCCGGCAAGGATGTACGAGGTTTTCGACAAAAATCCAAGCGACATCCCGTGCGAAATTGCGCCGGCGAATATCCGATCGCGCGCATATAATATATTATATAAAGCGCGAGAGATATGATAACAAACGTTGAACTTCATGTATATTGTGTACGTATGTATACATTCCCTTCGTCTGCTCGTAAAATCGCGGATTTATACAGAGCTCTCGCAGATTCTTTGCCGTCTTATCTCTCCTTCACGCTCCCAGTTTCTCTGTATGTGTAACAAATTCATTTTATATTTGCTTCACTTTAATCCGCCGCCGCCTTATTATTATTCTGTTATCGTCGCTACTCGGCAAATTTCACAGTCTAATTATATTATTGTGTGAAATATAGTTCCGGTTTCGCTTATCTCTCTCTCTCAATGAAATGAAGACGTTTTCATTTCTCAGCGCTATGCATATACGTATCGTATCATTATATATTATACAAGTATATACACTTGTACAGAAAATGTAAAAATATAATTAATAACGATATATTATTATCATAGTCTATAAATAAAAAAAAACGCACCCAGTATATATGCATATTTTTATTTATTATACTACTGCATCTAAACATGCGTCTAGAGAGAAAAAATTCGCACATGTGACTCTGAGTGTCTTGATAAGCAGTTTTTCGAAACACGCACGTTCGACGGAAGCGCGTGCGAATCATGAGGCTATACTGTGCGTCGCGACATTCGCAACGGTACGTATACTATCGTAAAATATACTCGAGTTTTGTTTTGGCATCGCTGCATCAATCTTGACATTTTAACGCGAAATCTTTTCGCTCAATGTATCTAACTGCACGTATATTTTGATAGTACGTCTGTAAGCATCTCTTCTCGCTTCTCTTTAATTCGTCGAGAGATATAGAACTGGCGGATAAGATCTACGTATATGCATACTTTTTCGGAGATATTTTCATGTGCGTGAGATGAGCAAGTGATTCAGTTCCCTATCTTCATCACGCCTTGATGTACATATTAGTAAATTTGTAGTTCGATATGAGAGATTTGAATCGCGCACGCTTAATATCTATACATCTGCGTGGTTTCCGCGAAAAAATACGACTGACAATAAATTAATTCTTATTTATGGTTCTTTATATTTCAAGCACCCGGATCAAGTATATTCAAGTGATGGTATTTTGTCAAGTCACATGGTTTTCTAGTGCAAAAGGATCCCTAAAACGTACCAAGTTCGATATACAAAATTTTTTCGAAAAAAGTCTGCACTCAAGTCGTTATTCCTGAATGCCACAGATATACATATATATTTGTACCTTTTATTTAGCAAAACAAAAGCCTATCCCACGACTGCAGCTATACTCATAATCTCGTTTCGGCGGTAAGAGCTTTTTCGTGTGTCGAAAGCTCAGACTGCTTCTAAAGTTTAATTCCGGTCCTTACATTATCCCGGCTATTTATTTCCTTCCACGCCGCTAAACTTTCTTTTCTCAGTCCTGAGAAATTGCACACACTAATCCTTGCGCTGGTCTATATACATGTATATTGTACTTCTTAATTTTCTCGTCTCTTCACAGTAGCAGCCTTCGCGACCGTATAGTTAAAGTAGATATGTAATATATACGGAAGCTCTGCGCAGCGTCGAGTTTAGACACGATAACACTGCACTGCTGATTGAATGAAAATCGTCTCTTTGAGAATCGACGATTTCATTCGGCACAAAAGTTTCGCGAGA
The DNA here is from genome assembly GCA_900474305.1 of Cecidostiba fungosa. NCBI lineage: Eukaryota > Metazoa > Arthropoda > Insecta > Hymenoptera > Pteromalidae > Cecidostiba > Cecidostiba fungosa. The sequence continues at coordinate 74,217 of UCOJ01000342.1, forward strand.
TGATCAGCAGCTTTGTGCCTATTTCGTTACGGTAAAATCGCGTTAATTTACAGGAGAAGACCCGTTGATATTCATATAAATATTCGAGTATATATATAAAGCGCTCGACTATTACACAGTTTGAATCGGGCACTTCTCCTTCAAGAAGTCTCGTCGTCGTCATCCCTTTGCGACAATCTCCTTCCGCCCAAGGCATAGCTCGTAATGCGCTACAGTAGGAGAGCCAGGGCATATAAGAGGCCAGAGAATCCGCAAGAGATACTTCCGTTTGCCGACGCGCAAGCTGGAGAGGAAATCAATAGCGTTGCTAGGGATATCTCTCTCTCTCTCTCTCTCTCGCGCTCGTCGGTTGCGGCGATGAGTGTGTAACCGGCTCTGCTATATACGTATATACCAACGCGCTTATTTTCGCAGCGAAGCTGATGCTCATTCGGTGGCAATAATGCTCATACGCCAGCTCGCATTTACATAGAGAGTGGCATTTCTCAATTACGATGATAGAATAGGTGTACTGGGCGGTGCGCTCTGCTCGCGATGTATATATATATGGCAGCAGAGGAGAGGAGTATATATGCGAATTTTTCCGCGCAGCGAGATCTTTGACAGTTTTGTGCGCCTTGCGAGAATGAGTTATGCTGATGATTATCGGGACGCTTTATTGGACGAATTTTCGTACATATATACCTATATGAGAAAATGAGAGTAAGGTGGAATTTTTTAATTTTTCTTTCTATCGAGTATAAGCCTAACACAGAGTAGATCGTAAAACATTTCTCAGTATTATAGCTGAGATTATTTCGTTTTAAATGCCAGGTCAGAGTAATCAGGTGTATTTTACACAACGCGCACTCTCAGGGGCCGGCAATTGTTTTCAATATATAATAGTTGTGCTACTTTATCTCTAATATTATCGCTATTGTCAGCATCCCACACGAGTTACCGCGATTTTGAAACGTTCTATGAACGCAATTAGAAAAACAAAGTGTAATAAGGATAATAAAAGTTTCGCATCAAAAGCAGCAGAAGCAGCAGCTCACGTTTCATCGCGAATAAATAACGTCGGAAATGACCAGTTCGATTAGCCTCTACTCGACTATATATATATACACCAGGGGCAAATCGTCACGAGAGGTACTGAGCCGCGAATAAATCAGCCGCAGCGTCTACTAACAAGTGCCGGTCTGCGCCGATTGTAAAACGACGCGAAATTGCCCACCAGACGTGTGTCTGTCTCTCTGCGTGTGCGTGTGTGTATATGTGTGGGATGGATAGATGCTACTATACATGCCCAACGTGATTTTCTCTCGTAAACGGCGGCGAGGATTGAGCTGCATCATCGTGTGGGTTTTCTTGAATTATGGAGCTTTGTATAAAAAATAATTTAGTTTTTAAAACGGAAAAGTTTCGGTCTTTTGTGCGATTATTTATCGATTGCTATAGCTGCAAATCGCTTTGCTATATCCTTGAAACTTTGAAAGTAGAGTTCGCGCGCCTCCTGATTCATGAATATAATTACATAGTCGTTCTCGATTCCAGACACTTGTAACTTTCTCGAACTATAACGAATTTCTCTTATTATAATTATTTTCACCAAATGTTTTCAACTTTGCTCCGCGATAAGACAACTTCACACAGCGTGTATATAACTTTACGTCGCTTTGTATACACATAATCATCTAATTACATATTCAACGTCTAAATGGGAGTACCTATAGAGTTGCAGTAGCGAGATTGCCAGTACAGCGCGCGCGGAAATTCAAAGTTCTGAAACGCGCAGTTCTGCCCTTATTATACTGCACTACGAAGGAACTTGCGATTTTGAACTTTGTACGACACACGTTGCCGTTCCTTATCAGCCATTGAGCTGAATGCAGTTGTGTACTCTCGTTACATCAACAACGATTTTAATATAAATAGTCGCATCTCGATATAGAATGTTATACATTATTACATGCGGGATTTATCGCCTAACACAACGCGCACTCATCTGTCCGAAAAATCGGTCTTGCGAACCCATTGACAATGCCCAGAATTTTCCACATGCTTTTTCCCACTGTCATCGCATAAACACTTCTATTCAGAGCATCCACACACCCCAGCCAGTACTAGACACGTGTTCGACCACGGCTGCACACGCGACATTGTGAAATCTGGCAGATATATCCGAATTACCAGGGATGACTGTGCGCCGCAAGCTCATTTCCAAAATCCAGTCGTCCCTTTGTGTCGTACGACGTAACTTGCTTCTTCTCGCTTTTCCCAATGTAATAACGCGTCGGCGATGATCAATCATGAACAGGCGCGCGACAGTTGGCCGACTACTAACAAGTGCACATTATGCGACCCGCACATGTCGCGTCTTTGCGGAGGCTGTGCAGTAGCGCATGTGTATATGGTATACACAGATTTACGGAAACGGCAGATATTTATTGCGGCTTTATGAATCTTTTATTTTTATTTGTCCGCGTTAGTCGAGGGTGACCGCATGGATGGATCCCTCGGTTTGGGAATACTCTATACAATACGGATTTCGGGGGGTCGCTGCGCTCCCATTTTTTTTTTCTTATATCTTTTTTCTATCGACTGTGGAAGACTAGATATGACAGACTGCAGTGAGCGTGTTTTTTTATGATCCGTAAAGCTACATCAGGTTGTCCGACGATGGATATGGAGAGAAGTATATTTCTTCATTTTTATTATATTCAATTGTCGAAAGTAACGTTTCCATAAAATGTTTATATGTATATGTATAACAGTATCCACGCACCTAATCAAATCCGTCCAATTACAATCAAGTAAAAGCGAGAAATGTCCTTCGCTCCCTGTATATACGTACACATATATACCTCCTACAGGTACACAGCTCGCGCGCGAATACAGTCATCATTTTCTTGCTCGCGTTCGCGCAATTTTTCCCAGGCCGTAATGCACACTAGCTCAGAAACAGACAGAGAGAGAAAGAGCATCACGCTCGCGCGATCCCCTTCGCGCGCGCGCGAGAACGTGCCGAGGATTTACAGGCTTTCGACTGGCTGAGCCTAATTAACGTTAATTGGTAATGGGAGAAGAAGAAGAAGAAGAAGAAGGCACACAACAAGCGGAAGAGATCGGCCGAGTCAGATTGATGTGTGATCAAGACCCGACCTCTCATGTGCCTTTGACTCTCGTCGCTATATATATATGTTGTGTCTTCTATATGTGCTGGTATCGATCGGTCTGCTGTGCGGCCGACGAAATTAGTCCTGCTTTATTTTCACTGGCTATATTTCTCTAACGTAAATATCCGGGGATCGCCGATGATGTTATTTATACGACTGATGAAACGCGCTTGTTATTATACACATGTTAAACGCGTATACTCGAGAGAATAGGGTATTTAGAAACAAAACGAAATCCATATTATTATAACGATTCGCTATAAATATCGCGTTTAAGGAGCCCGCCGGGCCGAGGACTCAGATGATGAAGAGATAACCGAAGTTGTTAATCGAATTAATTTGCGAGCCATCTTGCTTTATTCAACGACTCATTGATTACGCTCGATTTAAATGTATTGAATTCGGAACAAGCTTATGCATTCCTCTGGCTGCCGAATGAACTGCAGCGGAATATAAATTCGCAGCGCGCTGACAAATTTATGAACCGGTAATGAATTATTACACGGGCGGCACTTCCAGCAATTATTGTTAATTAAGCTCTCGCGCGCGAATGAGACAGTATAATATAATATATAGGGCTGCAGCGCGCACTCGATCCCTTCTTCCACTTGTCTTTTATTCGCTCCATTTACGCGCACTTTCATAAATTTATATTCAAGATCAGATGATATCTTGATTATAAGCTTTAATAACTATATAAATGCGCGCTGCAGCATTGTATCGCGCACCTTGCATTTGCATTTCGCCGTCGCAATAAGTTTATCTTTATGATTTAATATCTCTTGGTATATTATAATTTCAATCTCACAAACGAAAAAGTCCAAGTTTAAAGACGGCAAAAATTCAGTCGCACGAGAGAGAAAGCCAGACACATTGAAATTCAATATCGAGCTAGCGGCGGAAAAAGAGCTGCTCTTTCTCTCTCTCTCTCTCTCTCGCCTTCAATATCAATAAAACTTTATCACTCAATTACTCGGAGAAATAAAGCATAAACCAAATATAATAATAATCATCGTTCGAGTAGTGCGCGCAGGAATAACTTATTTCGCGGTTCGTCGTTATCGGCTTCTTTCTCTGTCTCGACCATAGTATATACATATATATATAAACATATATACCGCGGGGCATCAACCGGCGCGAAATTTCATTTCTCGATCTTCCCCGCGTTTCTTTTGCCCTTCGTTTCCTCTCCCCTCTCTTTCTCTATATATATATATATATCTCTTATTCTGCTGCAGTCCGATTGATCACGTAGCGCAAAGATTGATAATAATTGCTCGCTTCCTCGTCGCGCGTTCTCTTCCTCCTAATTCTATCGCGGAGAGAGAGAGAGGATGTATAAGATTGTATATCGCAATTGCATCTATGCCGCCACCGCCACCGCCGCCGCAGAGTCGATGTGTATTAGTGTGGCATCAATCGGTATCACAACAGTATATATAGAGCCTCTGCGCGTTCTATAACTGCGAAAGATTTTATATTAAGTAATAAATCGGCGGGGATCGGTCGATGCTTCGAGTTATTAACGGTACAACTGCGAGGTAGTTTTTATATATATAGATATATACCTAGCCTTGACTTGAGCCGATTCCGCGCGCGATAACAGTAACCGTCGTAGTTTTGTATAATGCCATTCAATGATGACTCTGCGGACTTTTTGCTGCTCGAGAAAACTGTGCTCGCGATGATTACCAACTGTCTGAAGAACTCTGGCTCTGTTATACTTACGCATGTCTGAGAGGCACGAGTTTAATTGTTCAATGACTCGGATCGATATCGCGGCTTATATACGAATGCATTATATATAATCAATTGTATATCATGTACGGCAGTTCTATAGCATAAGTGGCCCGAGCAGGCTCAACAAAAGGCAATTTTGGCATGGCTTGCCATACCGCTATATATACACTCCGCGCGCAGATTGCGCTGAGGGAAACGGATTAGCTACTGTGCGCCACCTATCGTCGCTAGCTAAGAATCGGAGAGCCAGTAAGTGCAAGTGGTAGGTGGGAGAAGGCCAGTCCAAAACCATATCAGCGAGTTTCGGCAGAACCATCCACGTATATGTATACGAATATTCCAGAAAGCTAACACACCAAAAGCTATCTACGGCTTCCTATTGTTTCCTCGAAACACTCGGTGCGTCCGCCGAAAGCTCTCAGTGAAAAAACAAGCGAAACTTCAACAATATAGAAAATAAATACGATATACTCCCTGGCAATTTTCCCGAGTATATACACACGTAGAGAAGAATTTTCTCCGGTGAAAAACTATCGGATGCGGCGTGTGGAAATCCCGCACCTGCGCGAATCCGTAAATATACAGCAGAGTTTATCTTTGCCTCTATATATATACACACACAACACATAGACACAGCGAGAGATACACTGCACCGGTGGCATTGGAGTATATAGTATACCTCTCGAGAGAGAGAGAGCCAGTCGAATTCGATTACGGTTCAATTCGAGGAAATATATATATGTGTAGCGCTCGCCGGCTTTCCTCGATCCGACAGCCTTCAGATTTTCCTCGCTAGCCGCACGTCGAATTCACTTTGCGATATACGCGCCGATGAGTCGTTTGCGGAGAGGGGAAAGCGGAATTACCGGGGATGAAGAGATTTATCTGCAGTATAGTGTATACAGCTACCCTCCGAGCTTTGGGTATTTATTTTGCAAGTTGCTGCTACGAGTTTATTAATTGACGACGTACATTGGGTTAGACGAAGCTCCGTGGGAAAGTTTTACTTTTCTTCGTGAGCTGGCGAAAAGTTTGCTTATATACCTACTCATTTTGTTAGTTGCTATACTGGCTCTCTTATGGGAAATTTCTCTTCTCTCAGTGTCACGATTGATCAGTTGAGTCTAACTTCTTCGTTGCAGATATTCAGATTGATTAATCCACTTTTCGTCAAAGCTCTTGAAAATTGTAACGAATTTGGACAAACATTTTTTTTTTTACAATTCAGTGCAAAACCAAGACAAGTACATACGAGAGGGAATCAGCTAATGAGTGTCACTCGTTTACGTTTTTGCGTAATTTTAGGTAAATTATACATGATAAAATTAAAGAATACGATTAAAAAATAGGCGAGAGAATACTTTTGAGAATTTCCACGAAGCCGCAAAAATGTTTAACCTGGCCGTGGATATGAGTATATTCAATGTGCAAATTGACTAGTACCGATTTGTGCCGATCTTATACAGATAAGTTTGAACATTAAAAACTCGAAAAGTGGACTCACCTTGCTTTTTGGCCTCGGATCGCTACGCAATATAACGAGTATATCGCTGCGCAACTAATAAAAAAAGCCCCGAGCAGTACGCATCATCATCATCATCATCATCATCCAGAAGGTTTTCCATTCGTACTCGCATAAAGTGTGTGCATCATCCCCCGCTGTATATAGCCGTCGGGGCGCAAAATCAATAGCCCGAGCGCTCGAAGAGAGAGAGAGAGACAGAGTGTACATATATATATTGGCAAGTCCCCTATGCTTCTCTTGCGGTAGGTCGAGTATTGAAAGAGAGCTCGGAGATGAGCGGCCCCTATACTCATGTAGTACCTATATAGTCAGCTCTATAATATATATCTGCGACTGCAGCCCCACGGGCCGAGTATTATACCCCCTCGACGACGCAAACACGCCGTCCGCTTAATGAGTTTGCTCGCTCTACCTGTCATCTTAATAAATCATTTGTCACTTGCAATCGAAACGCTCCATTAGATTGGCTTTATACAGCGTTTGTCCAGTGCAATGTGTATATTCTCTCTTTTTCTCCATTGTCTCGTTGTATTCGCTTGTGTTTTTCCAAGCTCTTTGTTGTTATTTTTTTTTTCAAAAAATACTGCTTGATATACTTTTCATCCGTCGCTACGTCTGTGTGTTTTTGGAACCCGCTCCGGGGCTAAAAGTATAACAATGAGCTTCTTTTTTAACGAGAACAAAAGCTCGGAATTGCGAGTGTATTGCATTATACTAATTAATAATATTTTGCTGCTGAGACTGTGGATAATAAAAGCAGGAAGCGGATATGCAATGGATTTATTCTTCTGTGAAGATATATGGAGCGATGCTTTTTTGAGCTTTGTGACTGACTCAACATCTCGATACAGCGAATCATAAGAAATGTATCTACGAGTACGAATAATAGCACAGCTCGAAAAAAAAGAGTTCACTGACTTGTAACAGTACAGTCCTTAATAATACAAGCATACCAGGCTCAGAAACCACTTACTCTCGTCTACCCCCTTATGTCTCGGCCGATAGCCGCGCACTGTTACATTATAGGTATACAAGAGGTCGCGCGAAGAAGAAGAGTCTTCAATTAAAGGCGCGATAGCTCGTCGCACTTCCTCGCAGAATATATATATAGCGCTGAAATAAAGAAAGAAGCGACTATATAATCCCAAGGAGAATCCATTAAAAGCTCCTTGTCCCAGCCAAGTGGAAACGGAAGCAGCCGATGCAAATGAGCCCAAATGAACACAGGAGGGACGTTGACGAGTGAGTGAGAGAGAGAGAGAGAGAGAAAAAAGAGTCCATATTTTCACGGGTTGCCGCGCGTTCCGGCACTTCGCGCCCAGGTTTATACCTATCCCCACGGGAGAGTCGTGCAAATAGCCCGGTGAGATTAACGATTCGCATCGAACTGCCGAAGGAAATTACTGCCGAGCTAGCACCTACTTGCGGAGGGTTATAAGTACTCCTGTTTCTTCTTCTTTTTTTTTTTTTAAACTGCGCGTAGAGAGAGAGAGCTATTTTTAGCTTCGCGTGTATCAGATTTTATTCCTGCCCGCGGGAATTATAAAGGTGGAAATTGTGCGGAATAAATTTTCCCCTGTAATTGTGCGCGCACGAGATCTGACGCTCGTTTTCTCGCTGGATATACCTATGCGTCGTAGACAGGAAAATACGCCGAGTGAACTCATTTTTATTTTTAATCCGTGTGTGTGTTGTGAAAAATCGATATTGTTTATTACGACTATTATACTTGTCGTCGTAAATACCGGGAGATATTATTTACTTTGTCCGAAGGTTGGAAATAATTTCCTTGATTTATCCCAAGCACATGCATAGAGCGACTTCATAATCAGGTGCGATGACGGTTCATGCTGATTCTCGCACGCGGTATATATAATCATCTCTCCCCGCACGCGGGATTCCTCCGAACTGTATGTACAGTTTCGAATTCGAAAGGGTTGCAATTTGGAACGAAAAATCTCACATCCTCTCGTGTGTGATTACACACCGAAAATTGGATCGAAATGACTTCTTCGGAAGAAAGAAAGAGGTGAACGTCCTTTCAAATCTCGCACAGAATTACGGGCAATTTGAAAATTCGACAACAACAAGGGGGCAATTAGGATCAAGCGCAAACACATAGCGCCCGCGTGATATATTTTTTTTTTACCGAGAGAGAGAGAGCCATCCCAATTTCCGGAACACGCGATCTCGAGACAAATCGAGCTTGACGCGATCTGCACACGAGAGAGCGCTTCGTGAATGTGTGTCTGTTACACATCGGAGCGAGTGGAGTGGAGGAAGAGAGAGAGAGAGAGAGAGAGAGAGTAAGTGAGAGGTGCAGATGGACAAGGACCTGCAAAAAGGAGCAGTTCTCTTGGGTATAGTGTGGCGGGGCAGCGTGCGTGACCAGCGCCGATGGTTCATCGAACTCGTCCGCAGTTAGGACTTACGTAAAGGTCAGCCGAGTTCAAGGACTCGATCCGTGTGCCATCCTCGCGCTCTCTTTCCGAGACGCTTATATACTTGTATTTCAGTCTCATCTGCTGCTGGACGATTATATATGTATTGTATATATATACTTGAGGGGTAGTTTTTTTTTGCTCTTTGGAGGACTTTTGAGAGGGAGACACGTGTTCCTCATTTAGCGGGACCCACATTTTCGCGGGGAATACCCGGGAGTGAGATCGATTGCAAGTGTACTAGGCGTAGATATAAATCGGTAATTGAAATCCGCTTAATCTCGTTTATTAGATTTGGAAGTCTCTTTTTTTTTGTCTACCATACCTGTAATACATTGGACAATCGTTGGGTATTACCCGATTCAAAGGACACTTTGTTCAATATATCTACAGTTAGCCCTTCTTCCTACAAGACTCTATATCGCAGAAATCAAATTCCCCGATTTCTTCTCACAGCTCGAAATTCTCCTCCTCTGCGGACCACCCAGGTTGAGAAGCTCGGGATCGTCGCCGGATCGAGAAATTGAAATTCATCCTAGGCCGCGCGTAATATATACCGTTACTCGAAAAAGCGCATCGAAAGCCCCCGCATACCTATATAATACACGCAGCTGTAGTATAGAGAAAACATCGGTATACATAATTATAATCGCAAGCGAATAACAGAGCCTCGTTAAATCTATACTCCTAGTGGCTCATTACCCGCGATCTTCTTCTTCTTCTTCTCCTCCTTTGCTTCGGTATATACTGCTCCGGGGGTGGCGTCGCGCACTTTGTAAGTGGCTCGTCGTAACAAAGTGTAATGGCTGGACCCGTTTGTCTTCCTCGCGCTTGCTTGCGATCGTTTAATGACCTGCCGCGCTATAAGCCGCACACGCGACAGGACAAGAGAGAAAGAGAGATCGACGGGGATTAGCTTATATACGCTTTGGCGATGGGAAAGCATCAGCTGCTGCTGCTGCCTAAGGTGAGTATAGTTGTCTTATTCTTCTTCCGGAGAACCGAGACTCAATGGACCTTCTGTTTTCCCCTCGAGGCTGCTATACTATATATATATACGGGGGATATACTATATGCTTATCGCATCTCGCACGGAACGTCGAGAGCAGGAAGCTGATATAACCATTGTTTTATATCCATAGCTGGCTGTATCGGATATTTTGTAGCCGCCGATTTTTATATATATATACTTAAACCCGCACTTCTTCCTGTATATACCTATATATACTCGAATGAATAAAAGAAAGGCGAGGATTGAAATTCGCGCGGATTTCCGAGCAATTAAAAAAGTTCGAAGAAGCAGCACATTATACATATGTGCGAAAAGGGCAACGTCTTTTTTCCCCATGACCGGCTAAGCGTGGAGGCGTCGGCAGCCCCGCGCTCGGATATATAGATGCGCCTACGCAAACTACATATATATATATATGTATACGGCGCTCCGAAACGCGATCGGATCTCTTTCTCTCTCGCTGTACTTCCATACGTATGCGCGTACACGCCGCGGCGTTACCTCGAGCATAATGGCTCAATTCATTCGGACAATGCGAGAGAAGAGCCATTATACGGTATTATCGGTGTAGCGCGAGCAATCGAAACTGCCGATTTTTCGCCGACCGACGCGTTTTCTGCATTTTAAGCTCGTCTCTCGCTGCTGCACACACACCCACACTTTTTTTTTTTTTGCTTGCCCAAGAGAGAAAGAGAGATTTATTGGGTGCGAGCCGATGTCCTTTACGGTGATCGTATGGGAGCTACTGTTGTAACGATGCTGTTAGCTTTTGTTCGCCGCGCGGCCTTTATTGCGGAACTGATTTTTTATGCGCGACAGACGTGAGGGTTTTAGCGATGCCGAGAGGCGTGACTTTATTGACTCGTTATATTGGCTTTTTTTCTCTTATTTATATACGGATCGACCTCATCTCTGTGTCTACTTTATTCAAATATTTCGGTGAATCATTGATTAGTAATTATTGTATTATCAGCTCGACACGCGCAAAAACGGGTATACGCAGGTATATTATGAGACTATATAGAAATCAATTATTTTTTCTCCACGCGAAAGGAATCGCGATTTATATTATATGCGTGTATAGTCGGGATACACGCGGAATGCAATTTAAAAAGATTCTTTGTGTTGTGTATTATAGGTATAGGTATAAATCTATAGTATATCTATGTATAACACGATGCAAAGCGGCAAGGTTACAACGGCTCGACGGAGTAGAGAGATACCGATCGGACATGAATTTTTCACGGTCCGTGATTACTAAACGTCTCTCAAATCCGAGAGCCTCTTCAAAAGTCAATTTAGATTTTTTACCTAAACCTCTTAACTCCAGCTTATACATATGCAGAGGTATACAAGACAAAGGGGATGCGTATATACGATAAAAAAAGAATCGCAGTTTCAGTATTAAATTTGAAACTCGAACCCCGAGCGTAATCGCTCGTACACTGTATACACCAGCTATACAGCCCGTAATTACTCCCTCGATACATTTATAAATACTTGCACGACAGGCATCCATCGACGAAGACACACACACACATGCGCACTCGATGTAATCGTTAGCCATGACCTCTCGGTGCGGTGTAAGCGTAACGTAATGCGATGCATGTATATATGCGATTCCGTAAAAATCGACGATAATTTCGCGGCGCTCGTGTTTCTCGTAATGACGCCTAAGCGGCTCTCTCTCTGCAGCAGCATTCGAGGAATGAGAGAAGGAAGTGCGCACGCGCCGGAGATTGATGAATCGCATTCCGCGGGGAAATCATCCTCGTCGCCGTGATTCCGGGGATAGGACGTTCCCGGGATCTTTGATGACTATTTGAGTTATTTCTCGCACCTTTTGTATATAATATAGTATTTGTACAGAGAGATGCGGCGGAGATCACGGATGGAGATTTTCCGCCGAGGTATAGGCGCCTAAAGCGACGTTATCGCGCGAGACTCCTCTGTGTGCAGGCGATGCCGATTTCCGAGGAAGTCGATTCGAGATTTATGCGCCGATCGTTATTTGGCTACTGTGTGTGTGTGTGTGTGTGTCTGTATATTATCGTCATCTATACTCGCATGTGATGAGCGCGCGGTATTCTTGAAAGAGAGCCGTATTATATACATTGTTCGCTTCGTTTTATTTTCGAGGATGAGATTTTAATTGAGGAATTTTAAGTGTGCATATATACCTATGCGAAGGATATTACATGTTTTTAACGAACATTCCGCTCTCGAGTCTTATTCATTGCCCTCGCGGTAATAATAACTACTGTGGAATATATTTTCTTAGAATTACACTTTCGCCGCCGCATATATCGAGTCTATGTAGAGGAGAAAAAGGCAAGAATACTTATAATATACAACGAGAAGCATTAAAATATCGAGTTGACTTTCCGTTTATGCAGATCGAGAGAAGCTCATATCCCGACGATCGTATAATAATTAATGTCAGGCTGCATTTTAATATACAAAGCCAAACATTTTCGCGAGAGTCCGCTCGCACTTTTCTGCCATCCCATTCATTGCACGCGCACGTATATATTATATATATAGCAAAGTAAAGAGCTGCCTCGCACATATATAATAAAGGCGAAAATTTATACGTGCGGAGCTTTCGTTCAAAGCGCGCGAGAGTATGTCCTTTACGCCATCTTAAATCACGGCATTAATAAGCTCCCGCGGGAGACTTGTCTTCCATATAGCGGCTGCTGCCGCTGCTGCTGCTGCTGTTGTGTATCCGACAGGAATTGAAATGACTTTTATGAAGCTATCAGTGCGGTCGCCAACGTGATTTCACGGCTTCGCCTTCTCTCGACGCTCGTTAAAGTCAATTTGTCCGCTACCGCGCTGCTGCTGCTGCTGCTGCTGCCTTTTAGCGAGCTGTGGGTATAGTGTATATATATGTAGCTTCTATTTCTCCGGAGGGATAATCGCGTAGCCGCTGATGGCTAGGAAAATTCTCTGACGAGTATGCGTGCGCAGTGATGCACAGCTTTGTCATGCGATATGGCCTTGACTTTGCAGCCTTGAAAGGGACGCAAATCCTGCTGAGAGACTATATTTTCACTGTATTTTATCTACGAGTATAATAATCGAATTGAATACTATATATATACAACTCTCGTTAGATCCGCAACAATTTCCTTATATATACAGTTCTCAGCTTACGGTATATAGACGGCCGCTTATATGTGTCGTCAAAAAGATTTTCGATCGCAGATAAAATTTCGTACGTTCCTCTGTGGAATACCACAACTCGGGCTCGCAGAGAGGTGTATATTCGCTCCCGCGAATTCGAGCCTCGTAAATGGCATTTGGTAAAATATTCATTTATAACTGTGCCGTCGCGCGAATTGATCGATTAGAACACGCTGCGCCGCGGATGTTTTCGAGAGAAACGGTTACGCTCGCACGTTATATTATAGTTGCGTAAAAAGCGCTAATGTGAGCGTCGAAAAATCTCTTGATTAAAACGTACTACATAAATTATAGTTATGAAAGAATCGCAAATATATGTCGTTTATATATAGAGCAACACAGTGAAATATAACAGCTGCATCATGCATCCAAACTTTTATTTATATTATCATTATTATTATGCGTCCGTAAAGTAACGACTCTCCTAATTAAGTTGAGAACGTAGTTCGCGTCGGTAAGTCAATACCGCAGACGTATACGGACTGTACTACTCGGTGAACGGGTCACTGCACGCGCTGCCAATAAAAGCAGCCGTATATGTTTCATTAGCGCAGCTTAAGGTCAAGGTGGAGAAAAAAGTCGCAGCTTTATTTGCAGCGAGTCGGAGAGGAGAGAGAGAAAATAGCTTGGGTTTTAGAGAAGACGGATCGCTTTTGAATAAACGGAAGGTCGAGATCCTGTGCGTGTTAATAGCGGTGATCGGTATTTTTCTTTTGCACAGCTCGAGAGAGTGAGAGAACAGGTATGTCGACTGGGATATCGTGTGTATTATGTATACTTGTAGACACAGGAGAGCTTTTTTTCATACTTCATCCACGCTGGATTGTTTCATTAGCGGAGGTAATGCGCGAAAAATATAATTATACTATGCAGAGAATTAAGGGCTTCAGAGGAAGTAGTTTTCTGCGTAGTTCGAGGTGCAACGTAACTTGATTTTGCACACTGTATAACAATTAGGACGCGCGGCTTCGTTATTATAAGACTCTCGCTCTATTACCTTCATTAAGTCTGTTGTTTTTAATTCAAAAACTAAACATACATATAGTCTCGACGAAGAAAATAACGATCGGATATATCGTGTGCAAGCGCATGCATATCACAGACAAAGATCGCTCGGATTATTGAAATGCGAATAATATATCCCTTTCTTTTCAAATGTTTGCATAAACGCGCGCGCGCGCGCGCGTTTCTTCCATCAGTTGCGCGGCGGCGTCGGCGCTGCATTTTCCCAGAGTTTAATTGCAAGTTAATTGATGGTCAAGACCAGCAATTTACGTGGAAAGAACGTGCGAGCGGCGTCAAGCACGCGCTCGCTTTTGGTATCACTTTGGAATAGGTTCCGCAACGACGCGCAGCAGTTACGAATGAAGAATCCCGCGCCATTCTTGAAATATACGTGGAGGAACGTCTACCCGCAATTTCTCGCTCCGTTTGCCTCGCGGCTTTTCCACTCTCTTCTTCTGCAAACACACACACACGCACTTTTTATTCATCGCAGCAAGTCTCTGTTTATTGTTGCTGCTGCTGCTATTATTGTTATTTCGAATTGTAATTTCCGAACTACGACTAATTAATTCACACTTGGCGAAGCACACGAGAGAGGCATCTATAATACGATGAAAAATGAAATTGAGAAAAAAAAAACTATACAACGCTCGTCTACAGGCATTAATTAATAACACACAAACTGACTTGCAAAGAAGGTTAAAAACCTCGTGTTAACGACTAAGGCTAATTAAAAAAAAGCCGTGATGATGCAGACGGAGAAATTGCTGCACGCTGCAATTTAACGATTCAGGGAGGATCTTAATAAGGGTCTAGTGTCGGTGTATACATCAGCGGCGCCTATAACATTTAAAAGTAAAATCGTATAAGGGAGAGTATATTACACTTAGCAACTGATGCTAGTTGTATAACTAACGTACATTATTTTGAGGACAGCGTCCTTGCAATCTAGCACTATTCAGCAAAGAATTTAAAGCCTAGCGTCAACAGTCCCGAATACTAATTAAATAAACAGAAGACTCGGGAAGTTATAGTATGAGCGGCCCAAGTAGCAAACCAAACAACTGGGCAGTTTTGGCATAGATTGCACAACCTTATATATACATTCCAAACGCAGATCGTTATGAGGGAAATAAGAAAGTGCCTGTGCGCCACCTATCGTCGCTAGCCAGGGACTTAGAGAGAGAGAGCCGGAAAGTTCAAGTGGTGTTTTGTTTTTTATACTACGGCTGATTCCGCATGCTCGTATACACGGTCAGGGTGGCTTTTTTCTCCGCGTATACATACGGATAGTATATAGCGCCTCGTGAAGCGTGACGAAAATATGCAGGGCGCATCGGCGGCCAACCAACGGTGCGTCTAATCCGATGTATCGACGCGAGTCGAGAGAGCTATATACACACATATCATGCGGGACCAGAATTAAGAGTGAGCTATGCGCTTACGGATTGCTTCATTCTTTAAGAGGAAAAATACTGGTTATAAGGCTGATTATTTATAATAATAATTTCGTTTTTATTAACAACTCATATCACCACACTTGCAAAGATCGCCAGTCGAGAAAACGGCACCACTGGCTTTAATAGCTGATGGAGCGCGAATATAATCAGATTTCAAAGCGATAAATCACTCGGCGTCCTTTTCCACGCTTCCTTTTCCTCGATGGTAAATTTAAACTCGCAACAAAATGACGAAAAACGCATCGTATACGCTCTTAGATATTAAACTGAACCTGTTATCCTCCGCAAAGAGTATACAGGTATACATATGAGAGACAAACCAACGTTTAATTCCCAAAATAAACGATCCCGACACCGCAGCTATATAACTCTTATATTACACCTCGCGAAAGAATGCCAAGTGTAAACGAGCACTTATAAACACTTTCGTCGCATAACTCTCGGCGCAATGTAGACGGAAAAAAATCGGCAAACTACCGCGCGCGCCCGTAGTTTCCCGGCGATTTATCGAGCAGCTTGCGAGTTATAATCCATGCATGTATATACGTCGCGACGAGATTATAAATAACTTATAATACCGCAACGACGGCGCTTCTCGTCAAATTCAATCTCGCTCTCGGTGAAAGTTTACGACACACGTGCAGTGCGCGTGGGTATATATATATAAATATATATAGTGTCCGATCGCGATAAGCCGCGCGACGATCGGGAATTCAAAGCGCGGAGCGCCGATGATGACATTGTCGCGTCGCGCGCGCGGTTTATTATAACGTAAAAATTATACGCCCCGACGCATGACAACGAGATCGATGACTTACGAGTCGTCCGCTGCACCTGTATGCAGCCTCTGCGATTCTGTTTTCATAATGTATAATCACTGTGAAGTGGTTGAGGCTAAATTTACGCGCGCGTCTGTAAAAATGTCGTTATCGCGTCGATTTTGTCGCACGAGGTGCGAGGATTTTGATTTTTTTTTTGATACGTTTCGTTGCATATATTAAAATATTATACAGAAGGGTGAGGCAGTGAAGAGGCGCCATTCTGATGGCAATTTTGATGTACAAGCCGTTTATTCTGCCATCATTCAATTCTCCGCGTCTATATGGTTGGGGAGTTTATCGATTGATTTAGAGGCTACACTACTACTACTACTACTACTGGTGTGCAGCACTCAATCTTGCGTTAAATTACGCTCGTTAAAAATAAACGTTGCTTTTAGCATTTCAATAATTTATGCCGTTTTCAAGCTTTTCTCACTGCATCTCCTGACGATTACTCGCCTGATTTATCCTGCATCGATCTACATGTGTTTAACTGAAATATCTTTTGATTTAGAATGTATAGCGAGAGTGACTAATAATATAATTCTCGTTTCATCTTAAATTCATTTCGATTTTGACGCTTCTCAAAACGTAAGCACGCACCGTTATATATACAACATTATAAATATATATGTCCGGCTGTAAAGAGGCTCGTAATGCTGTCAAAATTTTCAAAATAGTTACCGTTCTAATCCCTACATCGTGTGCGATTGAATAAAGTCGTAAATCCAGCTAGTCCATAATGATCAAAGCCAGTGTATAGTTTATATATATATACCCGCGGCCGCTATTTACATGATAATCCAACAATCATTAACCCGCAGCGATGCAGTAGGTATATTGCTTCGAGGCACACACACACACACGCAAACAGCAACGATGCATTATTACAATAAATGTAAATAGCGACTCTACACTATTATAAGCGACGTTAATAACTACAACCAATATTTGCTGAACAACAGCCGCAGTTGAATCGCTCGTTTCGTATATATAAAGCACTATATACTACAAGCGCCCCATCGAGTACATACATACACGCAATAATAATATCTCTCGAAAACGTCACTTTATATGGTGTGTCCCCCAAATACGTGCCCGGGACAATACAAGCAGCCGCCAGCATATATATATATATATATGTGTATGTAATACGAAGTCGATTTCCTTGCCTTATCTCAAAGTCACGTACGGCGGATACACGTGTATATACGCCGGCGGCGTTGTGTCCTAGTATTAGTCAA
Source organism: Cecidostiba fungosa (assembly GCA_900474305.1). Taxonomy (NCBI): domain Eukaryota; kingdom Metazoa; phylum Arthropoda; class Insecta; order Hymenoptera; family Pteromalidae; genus Cecidostiba; species Cecidostiba fungosa. Next base: position 91,812 of record UCOJ01000342.1, read on the forward strand.
GGCTATATACGCAGCCCGTAAAACGTTCGATCCCATTGAGGGACCGTTTCTGCGTTATTCTTTCTTCTCACCCTACTCCTTTGTTTCTTCTCTCAGTCTCAGCGACATTGCGAACAGTCATTATGCCGGATTCGATTCGCTCTTCTGATGATGCTTCTTTTTTTCTTTCGGGGCTTTTTGGGAGAAGCGCCGAACGGCCGCTGGCGCTTAATTGGATCATTAAAATCGACTAATTTATATACGTGCGAGTTATAGAATTTCCGTTCGATTTTTCATCTTCAGGATTGTACTTTTCATACATATAAACAGTAGGTATGTACAATACACGGAAACCGAAATATATTTCTAAATTTAGAATACACACATTAGCATAATAACTCGCGTCCGAGGAGAAGGAGGAAGGCCGCAGAAGTACAGTTAAACAAATTTCCTCTCCGTTATTACCTTCTTTTTTTCAAACACACACGCTCCTCAAAATTACAAGACGAATGCTAAAAATGTGCTGATGAATTTTTTCACGCCAACCGCATTGTTCTCCTCCTGTGTATATGATGACTCCTCGAGCGTGTAAAAAGTCTGCGCGAGCGCGTCTTCCAATCAGTACAGTTTTTTGTCTCTCGAGCGTCAACGTTATTTTTAAAAGAGTTTACAGCTCGAACGGCTGCAAAAGCATCAATTAGCTGCCGGTTAAACGTATAGTATGTATATACGGTGGCGCTCGTTAAGTCAATCACGCAGACGCAGTAGTCGCATATCAATTATATTCCGGAGTGTAATATTCATAAAGCTTTACGTAATCCAGATATGCGGAAGCTCGATCTCGCAGTATATTTCCTGCGCGTAGTTCCAAGCAATAAAACATATACGCGAACATACGAGTGTCATCTTTGTTTTGAGGAGTATAATAATCTCAGTAGCGCAATTTTTGCATCTACGAAGAAACAGATATATGTATAGCGTGTACACAAGACTATACACTCCTCTCTCTCTCTCTCTCTCGGTACCGAAATCACGGCGGCGGAAGCACCAAGTCCCCGGCGTCGTGTCTAATTTAACGAAAACATCCGCATGCCTCGTGTATATATATATGTGGCCCTTAAGTAAAGAGAGGAAGCGGGGCTCGCTCTCGCGATTATAATAGAATCGCAGTTTGCTCTTCCTCGAGTCGTCCGCTTCCCACAGGTGAAGCATCCGTTCGTTCTCTCTTGCAGCATGCTCTATACTCGCCGCGTGTCGTCGCTCTTTGCCGTATAATATACCTCTCCTGATCTGTCTCTGTGTGTGGCTGTATTTGACTCGCAGCTTACTATATACATTACGTCCGAAAACATACCGATTTCCATGATATCTGCGAAAATCGACAGCTATTGTTATATATATATCTGCATCTATATAATATATATTCTATATTCGTTTTCGACTATATACGCCCACTGTATACCGAAGGAATAGCGGAGATCTTATTCAAATGAGTCACTCTCTACTACTCCGGCGAAATTTAAAAAGCTACTTGGCAAAGCACGTCTCCCCCTCATTTGCATGCAGTAGCCGCCGAATGCGTATGTACATTTGGTAGCAGCAGCAGCTTTTGCACTATACCGTAGCTTTTCTGTCCGCAAACTCATATACGCGCACATTCAATTGGCGGATAGTGTATATATGTAGGCGAAAGGTATTTCTCACTTCGGAACGGCTAAAAAAGGGAAACGACGTGCAAAATGCATATGTGGAATATGATGAGCCATAAGGCTAAATATAGTGGAAACTGCGCGGCTGCATTGATATACCGATGCAGCTCTCGATATGTGTGTGTATACCTGTATATAATACCTGAAAAGAAGATATGTTGGTTAAAAAGTCAAGGTTCCATTAGCACCGACGATGTGTGAAATTTGTATATACCTATATGCGGTGCGCTTGCGCACTTTGTTCGCCAAGTTTGACATTTAATTTTGAAAATCTTTATTTAGTTATTATACGTGTCTTTGATCAGCCTTTTCATTACGTGCTGCAGGCTCTCGATTAACTCAGGAATTCGATCGAATTGCGCGATCTCCCCGGCTTCCAAAAATAATATAATAATAATTACAATTTAATTCCTCTACATAGCAGCATAGCTGCCGATCTAAATCTATATTTTTGTCGAGCATTTAATTAAAACCGACGTGTAATTACATTAAATCCTATATACCCACGAACATATAGACATGGTATACACAAGAAAATATGTACAGTATACACCTGCAATTACTTTGATTATTCTCGTGCGTCGTTGATCTCGGAAGCTCCATGTATATATATATCGCGCATATTACACTCGTGGAAACGCGATCGATTCCCCGAACGCTCGTCAAATGTTCTCCAACATTCCCGTAAAATTCTCTATAGCTGCGGCATCCTAATTCTCGGTCATTAAAACACACGCGTTAGAGCACATCACTCTCTGCGCGAAAACGCGGCGGCGCAACGGTATAGGCATAATTCGGTATACACAGCAGCAGCGGCAGCAGCATCAGACGAAATAGCTCGGATCACGCGAGAGTTTCTTTCTCGGCGCCGAAGTGAGTTTGGATGCTTAAAATTAGCCAAAGGATATGCGGACCTGTAATACGACTGTGTGCGGAAAAAAAGAGAGAAAGAAAGAGGGGAGTTAATGAGCTCGCATTATCGGAGGCGTTAACGCGCATCGAATGGAACGACACGGAATCACGCGGCGCGTTAACGATATGGCCTAACTGTACATCGACGGGAGATTTCTGCGTTGCGCGCATATATATATATATATATGTATATATAGGCTCGCTCTCTTATACTTGCTATATACTTGCCGCAAAGGACCGGCGCACGCAAACTCACTCGAGAGAGAGAGGACTTCATATTTCTTGTTTCGTGCCGAGAGAGTACCTCCCTCCGATTTCAACTGAGGCCTCTCGATTGATTGTCTAAACGGCAACGCGTTCCACTTGCGTCTCTCTCTCTCTCTCTCTCGCTATATACACTTATTATTATGCGCCCGCGAGAGCTACTTTTGTGCTCGTTTTTCATCTGTACTGATGCGCGGGGGATGTGCGAGTATTAGTCTATACGGTACATATATCTTATATTATATACATACAGTTGATGCAGTTATACCTATATTAGAGGGATTGAAAAGATTCGATCGGGAGCTAATGAAGTGCGTTAATGCCTCTCTCGCTATAAAGCACGGCTTTAATTAAATTCCTTGCTAGTGCTGAGTTATGGCTTTCTGATTACGAAAGTGTAATTAGCCTCGACATTATAGCTTGTAATTTGAATAATACTAATACGCGCACGTATATCACAAAATCATTCCTAAATTGCTGTCTCGTCGTCCTAAAAAAGCGCCACATAAGCAATTCCATTACAATCCTCGACAGCATGAGATATCCACTCGAGCATCTATAATAACAATAAGTCCAAAGAGCCGAGCGGCATTTCATCAAGGGAATACAGCAAAGAAGAAAAAAAACCAAGAGAAGAAGTGCTGGAGAGTATATATGCGTAGATTTTCCGCCAGTAGTCGCGACGACGTAGTCCTTTCAGGCTTTCACCCCTTGAATAAATCAATAAGTTCAGCAGTAGCAGCAGCCGTTGGCAAGGACATTTGGCTCTCGTCGTCTCGATTTTTCCTCCCTCGTCGTCGCGCTATATTCTCTCCGTCTTCTCCCCCGCCGCCGGTGCGTAGCTACATATACTCTATCTCTCTGTGTGTCCGCACTTCAAAGCTGCTCTCCCTCTCTCTCTCTCGACTTTGCGGATTCCGCCCTTTGCATTTGCTCGCGCCTAATAGGAAATACGCGATTTTCTTTTCCCCTCTCGGATTCTTCTTCTTTTAATAGAAGCCGCCTAATGCTTCGACAAAAAATGCGAGAAAGAAAAATCTGTCAGCGACTTTTACTATCCCATTACACTTCTTATACACACGAGATATAATTTTACGAGCAATTAATTAACGAACAACACAACAAAGAGCTGCAGTTCCTCGGAAAAAAGTAGCAGCACAAAAGAAGCCTCGTTTTTTCTTCACTTCCACAGTCGCTCTCCTCGAGAGAATCCCCGGCATTATATTTGAGCCTCGTCCCTCCGGGCGCAGCAGCAGCAGCAGCAGATCCACTCTCCGCGAACCTGTTATTCGAAAGGCCAAGAGTTTTTGCGGCGACGAGAGGCGCGCGCTATAAATATTAGCTTTTTTCCCTCGGCGCGTCGCAGCGGAGAGCTTATTGAAGTTCGCGGGAATGGATCGAGAACGAAGTTTGAGAGGGAAGTTTCTTTTTCCGAGAACCGGGCCCTTTTACGCATTATATGCGTCGGTGCACGTGTTACCAATTAGTTTGCGGCGCTATAGTTGTACTACTGCGATTTTGTATATTTATAAGTGAAGAGAGAAAGAAGTCGGGAGAAGTGCGGTGTGTTCGGTTTTTTTTGGCTGCGCCGACTGAGAGAGAAGACAAGGTTCCCATTGTTGAGGGTTATGGAAATTGCTGAATTAGATCGGTATGAAGATGCGCGGTGTTCTTTGGCCGATTTTTCGGATTCTTCGGCTTGGTGGTCCTGAGACATCAGTGGCTATTCGTAAAATAAATACAAAAGGTGAAATATACCCTACCGTATTTTATAAGAATTAATTCAAAATATAAATTCAGAGACTTTCGGTATTTCAGATTCCTCGAATAATGTTTGGAGCGTCTTGGATACCCAGCTGAAAATCGAAAAAATCAGATGAATCATGTGAGATTTCATATGATTCAAAACGATCACATGATGTATCACATGATTTATCATGTAGCTTCGAAAATATCATATGATAAATCATATGAATCTTTTCAGCTGGGTGATAAGTCGATCATGATGGCTGAGAGAGAAATACATGCACAAGGGAAAGAAAGAGCAGCTGAAGAAAAAGAAGACTCTGTTAATACACTCATCAAACTAGCCGTGTATTCAGCGTTTAGCACATTTCATTCGTCGAGTCATATAGCGCCGAATTAGCATAGCACACAATACGTCAAAATGAAGTGTCTAATAACGGCGCTCACTCACGAGCGCGCGAATAAACACATCAAGGGCATTAACTAACGGTCTTCATAAAACTCGCGTACGCGCGAACATAATGGCCACTAAAACACAGAGCTTTAGCCTAATGAATTCACGTATTAAAAGCAACAGTGAGCATATATAGTGTACCCAATCCCCACCCACGCGAGCGCGACGACTTACGTAAAAGCATTATAATAGCCGAGAGTTTGGAATATTACAATATGTATCCTCTCGTTGCGCGAGGAATCCGTGGAATTCGGCGGGCGACGCGCGCGTGTGTCTGGTGCGTGTTCCAGATCCGTTTACCTAGTTTCCTGAAAACGTCGTCGTCGCGCGCATAGCCGAAAAACGCGAGTATAGCGAGAGGTGAAGAACCGCTAGGCGCATCGGCTCGCTGGCCTCGTAATTTTTCGAGTGACGACTCGTCTGTGTATGTGAGACATGACTGAAAGCCCGAAAAGAAGTGTCGTTGTGTAGGACGCATACCTTATACTGTCGTTTCTTTCTTTTTTCCCTCTCCCTCTCTCTCTTTTCTGGTTTTTGAGAAGTTTCGAGGCTGCTGCTGCTACGAGGCTTATCTTGCGTTTTCAAGTGCACTTCCGCCTGTGGCATTGTGCTACGCGATATGCCGAGATTATGCGTGTGTGCATACTTACTTGTGTGTAAAAGTCCTGAGGGCTCTTTGTCGCTTCATATGTGGCAGCGAAACAGCTTGCGCTCTCTCTCTCTCTCTCTCTTTCTCTGAGCATATTTGAATTGTGACACATGCGTTCTGACACAGATTTTTCTTGTTCCACTTTTTGGATTTTAGTTATTTATTTTCCAGACAAAGTATCATTTAATAATCATAACTGATACGCTGTTTATCACGATCTTATATGCATACGCGATCAGCTATGAGAAATATATACAATAGAGAAGTGTATATATAGTCATTTTTAAAGTCGATGTGTACAATTTCAAAAAGTTCGTTCTTGGGCAACAGACTATATCCATGCGGCTGCAATTAATTATTTTCATTTTTTATTGATTATTGATAAAAAGGACGACTTTTAAGTGTCGAATTCGTTTGCTTCAGCGGTCATATCAAAGTTTTATTACTCAACTTGTAATTTTCAATGAAAATTTATTTGCGACAGGAAGGCATTACAATCCGACTCTCTTATAACTGCATCGAATTACACTCACTCGTGTAACGTATTAACAGATCGATTTTTCATCAAGGATTTACATTTTTACGTCAATTATAGCGAAAAGAAGTTGAACTGGGTCAGCAGGCTAGGCATTAATCAATAAAAAGAAATAATAAATTTCACGCGGTAACATGAAAAATAAATAACCCCGCGACGCCGAGTTTATCTAATCCGCACTCTGTATAAGACGCGTGCAAACACGCGCGCCAAATGAGTATATGCATTAGTCGCATATACACACACAGAACTGTAAAGCAATATTTTCGTGAAAATGTAGGATTAACAATGAGAAATGATGATTCGTACAGAAGAATCGGCAGTGACCTCTTTGGTATATAATATATACGCAAGAGCTCTCTCTCTCTTGCGCGCGCGCGCGGTCCGACACTTTTTCCTCGCCGGGAAAGAGATTCCTGAAAGTACCGCTTACTTTCAAGGTTGACATTGGGACTCCCTTGCTGCGGTATGCCACCCACGTATTGTGAACTAATGTCAAGGCGAGCGCGAATGAAACGCTTGTTCTATAACGACCGCCGAGCTCGCGAATTATATGCCTCTATTCAGCTCTACCCGGCTTATTAGATAAGCTTGGCTGGGCGCAATGACACGTGTAGGAATGCAAAGCAAATTAGTACGTCTGATGCTATACACGCGACGATAATCCGTGTGCACTTTTATTTCTTTTTGCAAACAAAGTTTGACTTTGAATTTCTTGTAATAATAATACCGTATGAGTAAGAAGCGATTATATATATATATGTTGACCTAGATATTATATATAGCTTTGAAATTGATGACAGGCAGTATTTTATCTTAGGTAAGGTTGCATAAAGGATAATGCTTTCTTGTGCTCCATTCTCCTCAACACTGGGATTTGTACATCTGCAATTTCTGAACAGGCGACTAATTGTCAAACTCTGGGTGTGAACAGAGAAGAAACAGAGCTGGTGTCGATGCATTTTTTTTTGCTGCAACCAAAAAGTGTGAAAAAAAAAAAATCAAGATCTTTCTAATTATAATTTATTATATCCACCAACTTTTGTTCAAATTAACGTGTTACAGCAATCAGCGTAAATACATAACCGATCTCGAAAAAAAATCCGCGCAATTCAGCTCGCCTCATATAATAAACGCAACGAAAATGACCGAATTAAATCGCAGATTTATCTTAATAGCAGTAGCGCCGCCGCCGTGTATGCGCAGGAATTAATCGAGTCCGCGCGGCGGCGCAATAACGTTCTTTTTATCATTTCGCGCGCAAATTCAAGGTCGAGAACGGAAAGAAGAAAAGCCCGCAGCAGAGACCCGATAAATGATAATGAACTCGCTTAGAGCGCTCGCGGCGCGGCTTAACGACGGCAATTCATTTAGCCAATGCTGCAGCAGCCGGCTCATCCTTTTCTTTTCCCCTTTTTTTCTTCTTAGACGCGACTGTGCGGAAAAACCTCCTCGATAAGCCCCGGCGTTTCAGTTAATTGATTCTCCCTCTCTCTTGAGTGTATATATATATATAGGGGTGAGACTCTATTTGGCTCTCGTGCGATCTCGTCCGGAAATCACGAAATCCTGAGATATATAGGCTCGAGACTTTTGCTGCGGAAGATGAGGAAGTAAATTGTTTTGCTTATGTAGCGAGGGAGGGTCTATATCTTGAAGCTCTTTCTTTCCGGGAGATTGTACTAAAGTTTGTGACAGCTCGTTCGAGTATATCTCCGAAGAGGAGTATGAGTACTTTTATATAACGAAACCATATACGAGTAAAAGTATATTATTTTTTTCTTGGCACGTCACACGCAGCAGCAGCAATTTATATGCTAAAAATTCATCAGTATATAACGACTGTTACTTCCCGTTCATCCCGCGCGCAGCACATCTCAAAATCCAATCGCTAATACTTTTCCAAGATTGATATTGAAAGAAAATTGATTTACAGCCTGCCGCTATACGTATATACGAAGAGGGTGGCAGCAGTATACGAGCAAATTGATAAATACACATCCACACAGATGCAGGAAAGATAAATAGCCGGCGTATGCATCGAGGAAGAAAACGTCGTGAGGGTGTCGAGAAGAGTCCCTTCATTCATAAAGTCGCTATATGGTGTGTATACGTGCAAGTCTGACATGCTCGATTCGTAAAAACTTAATCATTCGCCGGACACGAGAGGGACCTCCGCCGGGCTTCCGAGTATGTAGGGCTGATTAGGAGTCGACCATGCGATGATGAGTTTAGAGAAAACACGTGCGTCCTGCGCTCGTTAATCACCGACTCCACGAATATAAGGACCAACTGCAGTTCTTCCATCGACCACATGGCCTCCCTGGAATCATTCCCGTCAAAGGGCCGCCTTGTCTCGGATGATTTTTGCGGGAAATCGAGCGCTATATACATGTCTGTCTGCTGCTGACTTTGTTGCGCGCGAAGGCAAGTGCGAAAAAAGTCGCCTTTTTTAGGGACTATAGCTGCTTGTTATAACCATGGGAATATTCGACTGGGGTTGATCAGAATATTGGCTAGTAGATGAAAAAGGCTTTTTTATTGTATAATCTTTTCTCAATCGCTAATAAGTATTTTTCTCGGAACGACTGATGTATAGAAAAGAGTATTTTCGAAAAAAAAGTTTCGAGTATTGACATTTATTTACGAACGTAAACAAACAGTGCATCATTTATTAATCCTATAAAATGGAACCTGCAATACCTCTCTGAATATACTCAGGTGTACACAGCTTATTCTGTTTAAACATACTTATACCCGCGGAGATTAATCGATGAAATCAATACACGTCCGATCATATCGATCGTCATCGCGTATAACGTCTAAATATAATACTCATAGTCCCCCGGGGGCATCAAGCCACTGCGCGAGAGAACCTCTGAACTTTGCCATATAACTCGCGCGCGCGACGACGACCTTTCTGATGCGCAATAGCGTCGAGAATATATAAATATATTTTTTATTTGTTTTGCGTCAAACAAGCAGAAAGTATATGGTGTGTGCTCAGTCCGAGAGTAATTCCCCAAGCTTGACGAAAAATTAGCCGTCCTCGTAAAACGATGATTCGATTAGGTGTTTTACGATCTGCATAAAAGTTGAGAATATTTTATGCTCGGACACGAGCTAAGTACGCCAAGGAGAGTTGGGAAAGCGCCTGGCATAAAACGAGACGTTGAAGGATATTCATGGAGGATTCAAAATAGAATCGATCAATAAGGCGACTGCGAAAATTACGCCGCGGATATATATGTATGTATATTGATGGCGTTTCGAAAATCTCTCTGTGTAATATATCCACTCTGCACACTCGGCTGCGCTTATATAGGTGTAATTTTAAAATATGAAGAAATTTGTAATTGAATTTTTCATTCTAAAGTGGGTTAATACGTATATTATATTTTAGAATGATTGATTCGAAAAAATATTACAGCTTCGACTCCAACATTATACTTGCTCGGCCGAGAGCAATCGCGTTCTAAAAATCTGAATAATTTTTCAATTATACGAAAAGAAATAAGCCAGTGTCGTGATCGCTAATGCTTAGCATTGGTAATTGTTCTAGCTTACATACACCATAAATCACTAAAATTTTACTAGCGATTTTTTGCTTAAAGTGTCTTAGATATCAGTACTTGGAGAACCGAATTCAAAGACGCATATATACAAAAATGCAAATTTTTCAAAAAGATCGAGAGTCCCACGACAATTTGGAACGCAATAACGGAATACACCACTTGAATGATTACCACGTCTCTATTTTAGAGTAGGATTAGGATATTTTTCATCTCTTATCAGATCGACACGATTCTGTTACTCGAAGCAACTGTTATAATCACTTTCTAATAAACGCGACAGTCGAAAAACACCTTTCCCACACAAATCATCCAAAACCTCCAGCGCTTCATTACCCAAATTTATCGATATCCCCGAAAATCTTTGCTTCTTTATATATAACATCTCACATATATATAGCCACTCTCTCCCAGTCTCGATTCCAAACTGCATCTTTTCAGCCGGTCACATGCAGCGGAGATAAATCAGCATCAAAAGCGACGCGCACACGCAGGTGGTCCCGAAACTGCGGCGGCCGAATATTCGCCAGTAAATAATGACACACCGTAAATAAATTCGCGAGCTGGTTTATTGCGTTTTTACGGCGCGACCGAATAGCCGGATTTTACACTCATCTCTCTCTCTCGGGCCCTTTCTTGCTTCTAAAACGCCTCATCAATATTCAGAAGAGACGAGATGAGGGTGTGCGGAAAAAGGATAACGCGCGTTTTTCGAAGATAATATATTAGTTCGCAAGACTACACACCCTCGTATGCGTATTTCACGAATAAGAAACTCGAAAATAAGTTGTTCGTAACAAGCATCGCCTTATTAAATATACATCCATTCGCGTCACCTGCTCGCGAGATAAAAGCTTCGACGACGATGAGACGGTTTCTCCGCACCGACAGAGCAGTATATATAGTTACTGTAGCAAACCAAGAGGATTACGCGCGAAAGCTGACTACTCTCGGACCGAGTCTCCTGGATTATTTAACGGAATTATACATATAGCCTCCCTTGAAAGCGCCAGTCTCTGTATTCCCGGAAACGAGAGAAGCGATGAATTTTTTAATGTCCTCTGCCGATGTCGATTTGCATAATCTCTCCCTCCTGCTGCTGCTGCGCGCCTCCTTCGCGGTTCTGACTAATTCAGAATCGCGAGTTTTTTCTACTCTTTTGTATATATATATATATCGCGGATATAAAGGAAGAGGGAGGCGTATAACGCGAGCTCGTGCTCCTAAAAGCCGAGTCGAGCGGGTAATAGAGCCATTATTCGGTTTCGTCGAAAGCGCATTAAAAGGAGGAGAAATAAGACGTTGGAAAAAGCATCGAATGGCTCTATTAATTATTGTAGGTCGTGATGCTTGTGAGACGCTTTTGCGAATTTTTTCAGGGAAACACTGATGAGATTTAGCGATTGAGAGAGAGAGAGAGAGAGAGAGACTCGAGGCGAGTCGTATACATTTTACTGCTGCTCCCATCATGAAAAATGCATTTGCAGCTATACGAGATCGCTGATGCGCGCACCTCGCTTGCTTTTATTTTTTCGAGTGATTTACCTGTCATCGTTTTGTTATTCCAAAGCTTGTATGGATATTACATACAGTTTTTATATAACGATCCACGTATTAGTAGAGCAATACAAAAAAATTAAAAAATATCTTTCAGACTATTAGTTTCTAATTATATTTTATTATCAGAAACTCAACAGACATATACGAAGGCACAAAAACTCGCCTCCCCCTACTACGGGTCAGCTCGCATAATAAATGCGCACATCGGTATGGGTGAGCGCCGTAGCTTTGTCGACGCTGTGTAGCTTTCTTGGTTTTATTTTTCTTCCAGAGCTTTGCCTCTCGTCATTTATTTCCAAAGTGTCACTATCTGAAGGGAAGATCGACGCTGAGTGGATTCCTGATGTAGGCATATACTTTTGAGCTGCGCAGTGTACAATACGATGTTATTTTTAAAAGCGATGCATTTACATACGGTATACCGGAGTAATAATTTATCTTGGCGTAATATAATAATAACCGGAATATATTTTCAGTAACGAATATACCATTCCATTACAACATCAAGATATACCTAATATACACAGATTATATATCAAACGGAAAATAAACTAACAACAGCAGCAACCACGGCGTTTTTCCATATCCTGCATAATTCTATTTATAACCGCGCAAAGGTGCAACCAAGTAACATTTCAAGCCTCCTCTCTCTCTCTCTCTCTCTCTCGCTCTCTCTCTCTCTCTCTCTCTCTCTCTCTCTCTCTCTCTCTCTCTCGATCCTCCGCCGACAACTATTATACGCCCAAGAAGAGAAGACAACTCGTTAGAGCTGCGTGTCCGAGGATAATTTTTACGCATTCTTTACAGCACTATAATTCACGACTGGCGTTCTAAAATTATCGTCAAACAAATTTTTGCCGGCACACTGCGCGCGCAGCAGCAGCATTCCACGCACAAAAAGTCCGACTCTCTCTCTCTCTCTCTCTCGCGAGAGAGTATCAAATTACCAGGAAAAAAATAGCCGCCGAGACGCACCGCCGGTTAATACTCTCGTAATTATAATAATCCCCGTACACACACACACACACGCACGCGTTAAAACTATATTAAATAATGTGAAGGCACTAAATTAATTTTCCCCCGATAAGACAGCCTTGCGCGCAGAAGTGAGAAAATTTAATGAGACTGCTGCTGCTGCAGCAGCGCCGGCAAAACGAAGAAAAGATCAATCAAAACGCCCAACTGCGCCAAGTGATTCCTGGGCGTAGGCTCTGAACGCAACATCAAAAGCCTCCTCCTTCGCGCGTTATAATCTCGCGCGAGATATACTTTTCGATCTCTTATACACGAGAGACATCGCGCTCGCAGCTTGTAATATAAAGTATTATATAGAGAGCCGCCGAGAATTTCCTTCCATAATATCTCGCCGGGACGTTAACGGCCCGATAATTACAGGCGTTTTATACTCCGCTGCTGCGACTTCCGCTGCGCGCTTGCAAGTACATCTACTGAAATCTCTCTCTCTCTCTCTCTCTCTCTCTCGCGGGCAATATAAGCGATTCGCGTTACAATTACACTCGGCGGCGATCCGACACTACTCTTCTGCGATGCTGATGTATATAAAGGGCTGCAATCAGTCGCACACTTTAAATTACAAGCGCGCAACTTTAAGATCATAACTTAAACGCGTGCGCGCGTTGCGTAATGGATTAGAGCTAGCGCGTGTATATATATATATATACGATAATCGCGCGAGTAGCATCAGCCGAGTTTATAGTGGCGCTATTATTTACGATCGGACTTGTCCTTTTGCTGCATTAACGAGAGGATTAGCGGGAGAGAAGGCGATCTCTGCGAGTTATAATAAATTCTTCGGGAATTATATTTGTTTGCTTTTTCATGAGCGATGAGAGAGTACTGAGAGAGAGAGAGAGCTATACACACTTTGTATATTTACATGGAAACGAGTTTTTTTTTCTAATTCTTCTCTTGAAGCAAAGCTATGATGTAAGAGCGATCGATTGTATTTACTCTACTGTATGGCGCGATAGAAGAATCCTTGTTTTGGCGGCTGACGTAAAGAGATTCCGGCATTCCAGACAAATTCGCTAAGATTTTCGATCATCCTCGAATAATTCTAATGATGTCATGCTCCGCCGTGTCGCATTCATCACAAAGCCAGTTATTTTTATCGCCCATCGTTCGACGCAACTTCCATCGTTAAGTCGAATATCGTAAGTACATCTCGTTATTTATACTAACGACTATTCCAACGCAATCGCTGAAATTCTTACGTCTGCGCTTGTGTCTTTTTTTCCTTAAAAATGACTGGCGACAAATTTTCGGCGCTATTTCATCCGCGCTATATACTATATAAGCAAAGTGTGATGTGCGCGGCAAAAGAGAAAAAAATCGCCGATCTATCATCCGATCGTGGCTCATCATAGGGGACTACGTCACACCTCGAAGAATGTCCAGATGATGAGAGTAGGCAAGAGAAGTTCGTTGAATTTTATGGAATTTCGAGGAAACGCTTGTCGTATATAGGGGTGACGTGTTCGGGTTTTTGGTCCAGTGCACTGACGTCACGTCTGCAGGTATTTCCGACTGTAGGGGTTCGAATTTTTTATAGCATCACCTGTAACGATCGGCTATATGCAACTATCCTGAAGTTTTATTTATGAATTCGTTAGTTTCATAACTTAACTTCAGAATTTTAGGATATTTGGAGAAACAAGTATTAACATTCTGAACAGCACGAAAAACGATACTCACGAAGCGGGTGAGCCGAGAAAAGTCCATTTTTTTTCACGACCAATCGCAATTATACTTTACAGCTGCGCCTTTCCTCCCAAGGAATCACTTCATTATACTACCTTACCTCATCGTCCTTCGGGAATTTCCAGATTCTCGGAATGATGCTTTTTTTGCTCCTGTCTCTCCATTCATCGGCCCTCGTGCATACAGTATTATCAGATACAGAGTGTGTATATATATACGGAGCTGCATTTGGCGCGTTTTTCAAAAAGTAACACGACGAGATAAAGCTCCGAGTGAAACCCAAGGAAGGTGAGAGAAGAGGTTGCGCTCGAGAAACTGACAGCTAGGATATGACTAGATTTAATCGCGATGCTCACGACACGCCATGTATATAATAATATAATGCCAAGGGAATTTCGTTTCCACGGCATCAAGGGCCTCTCTGCTCAGTATATATATACAATATAACTGTGCAACGGTAGCTGAGTGCGGAAGCTAATGATATGATTAAACGCGATTACAAGCTACTCTATATATAAATGCAGCGAACAATGCCAGACAATGTTTCGTTGAAAAAAAGCTCGTAATAACGCACGTCTCGTTATCATCGAGTTGTTTGAGAGCTGTGAGATATATACCATGATTACGTGTATATAGTTTTCGAATAAAAAAGTTGCGCAAAAGTGAGGAGGATGACTCAGCAGCATAGAATCCGCACCATCCAAAAAGGAAAAATTAATTTAATTTTACATTGCATTTCGCAGGGATTTTCATCTCTCTCTCGTTTTTTTTACCTCCATTAACTTTGTAAATTGGAAAGAAGGTGCAATAAAATAAATCAATCCATCATCGCACAATAAAGGTAGCACTTAACGATTCTCCGCGACTGCGACCGCGGCGCGTCATGTCCAAGGAATTCCCTGTATACATATCTATATATTCTCGGTTCGCGAGCGCGATTCGCCATAATAATTTTAATTATCTCTGGAGAAAAACGAGCATAAATAAAAATCCTCCGCAATAAACTGACAGGCAATCACACCAATTAACCAATCCCCAATAATTACGCGATGGTAAATGAGCTAAAGAGAAAAAAAAGTCCTTCGCTATAAAGAAAAAAAAAGAAATCTTCACGAGTATCAAGCACGTCCAAAAATCTCTCCGCACCCACAGCTGACCGAATAAATCCTGCCTCGGAGTGTATATATATACGTGTATCTCGCGACACAATCCGCGCGTCGCGCTTCGCTCGCAATAAATCTCCCTCTCTCTCTCTTACTCTCGCATGATCCCCGCGAGTTGCCAGTGCGGAATACGAAAAAAATCCTCGATCCACTTAACGGCATTAGGGGGTCAGTCGGTTGCCAAAAAATGCGCCGGTCTACACACGCGCTTCCCGCGTATAGATATGTGCATCAGCCCTTTCCCACACACAGACAACCAGTGAATTGGAGCATATAGCTGCGCACGCGCGGTATGTTAACGAGCTTCTCTCGCGTATGGTGAGTGTAAAAATCATAAGCGGACGATCGGAATATTACGCAATATCCAACGCGCGAGCGGAAATGTCGTATGTATATACGAGTGCTCTCTTTCTCGAAAGAGAGAGAGAGAGAGGAGTCTGTGTGTGTATCGCGATCTCAAGAAGCTACAGCAGCAGCAGCAGCAGCTCGCGGGGTCGCTTGTAAAACGGCTCGATTAGAGCTCTCCATCGACTACCGGTACATCGAGCTCTCTCTCTCTCTCTCTTGCGCGCATTCGCTTCCACACTATATATACTCCTAAGCGCTAAGCTCGTTCAGGTCTCTAACGGTGTCCTCGATGCACTCGACAAATCATTCGAGAGTCGGCTGCAGCAGCGCGCAAAACGAATCGTCTCGCGTGTCTTGGGCCGGTTTCGAGATCGAGAGAGAGAGAGAGGTTCCCCCTAAGCGTATACAGGCTTAACAGCGCTGCTGCTGCTGCTGCTGCAGCTCTTCCGTGGAAACTAGCTGCTGCTGCTGCTGCTGCTACTTGATGCAGGGATGGAGAATATAGAGACAACGCTTTTTCATCCTCTGTAGGACGATCAATTCCGCGCAGCGAGATCGTCATCTTCCAAGGAGCGACTTCCAAATTACGGAAGATCAATTAGCCGATTTTTAAAGGAATCCGCTATATACAAGGCTGACTCGTGTGTATATATACTACTGTATATCCGAAAGCGCTGAGAAAAACTTTTCGGCGAGAATCACGCACGCGAACGCCTCGGCTTTATCTTTTCGGGTCGAGCTTATATCGAGGAAAAAAGGCCTGAAAAAGGAGTCTCGCGGTTACGAGATCCCGCAATTAGTATATATAAGTTTCTCTCGCACACGGGGTTGCGAGGACGTCGGGTGATAAGGAGAGTGTGTCACACGGTTGGAATAATTAATGTCCCTCGAGTCGTAGGAGTATATGGGCTTATCGGCGTCGCGGGAAATCGCTTGTTTCTTTCTTTTATAACGCCTCCTTTTTAGGCGTTATTCTCGCTGCGGCGCGATGTTACGCGAGAGAAAGGAGTATATATATCTCGACGGCCAACGGTTTTCTGGATTATAGCCAGGGCTTTAATTAATGAACAAAGCCGAGGTAATTAACGGTGATGGTGCGCAGCAGCGTCGTTTTGTCGGAGTCGTGCTTTGGATTTACAACTATTTTGTGTATATACTGCTGGATTGTTTCTTTTTTTCTCTTATTTATACCGAAAGTATAATATGTTTATTATACAGGAGATAAGAGAATTTAATTATTCGTAAATTTCTTCATCAAATGCAGTTATTTTCGTATACGCAATAACGGGCCGATTATACGGAGGTCGGTTGGGAAAGATTCGAATATATTAACGGTCTCACTATACTTCTCAAACGATCATCTGCTCTATATAACGTAACTGTGTGACACTCTAAAGATTGACACCTGTTGCACAGATTACATCTGCCTGTTTTTCAACTGGCACAATTACTCCCCGAGAACCTTTGTTATATATATACATATTGCGCGCACAAAGTCCAGGTACGCGCGAGAGACAATGACATCTGCAGCCGCGGTGTTATAAGAAGCCAGAAGAGACACATGCGACATGTCAGTGTGACAGAAGACGCGCGGCGGAATATAATTCGCCTAATAACACACACGTACGACATCGCTCATGACGCCGAGGGATAAGACAATAACGCGACGCTGCCGGAGACAAGTACGTCACACGCTGTGCCGCGAAAGAATGCCTACGAGGATTCGAGGATGAAAAGTTGCCGGGAATTTCAGGCGCGTGTATACATATACATTTTTTTATGCTTTTCTTCTGAGCGGATTTTTTGCTTCTTCCTAGAGGAAGCTTTGTAATAGTAAGATTTTCGACTTCGTCATCAAAAACATGTTAGAAACGCGTTTTGTTCGTAACAATACAAAATTGTAATAAATATAACATTCGACTGTTACATATATTTAATTATTAGATTACGAATTTTTCTAAGTTTGAAAGAAAACATTTAAAAAAAGTATTAACATACTAATGTATATTAAAAGAATATTTTATTTATTGGAACTATGAATTAAGTTGGAGGAAGCTACGTGCCAATGAATTGGCAGCGTTTTTTTTTTTTCATTTTAGTGTGGGATATTGCTTTGGAAGAATGAGATGCGTAATGCGATCGAATGCATTCGCAAGAGGTATATATAAGGAAAATTCTACTAGAAAATTTCCTTACATCTTGTAACAGTCTCGTGGAATTTTTACGATTCCCCTTGGCATATTCCAGCTACATACTATTTTTAATTGAAAATATAATCCATTATACAAAGCGCGCAAAAAAGCAGTAACCAAGCGCAATTAAATAACCCCCTCGCGCGACTCCAAACAAGCCGAATTTTTTTCCCCATCATCAGCCGCACCGACCACCCAGAAAAGATCAAAACAAAAGCATCCTCGTTTACGGTATACCGCGCCCGAAGAAGAGACAAACCGACCAATTACCCCGTCGTCAAACGGTTTCATTCCGGCGATTGACGGAAAGAACGAAAGACTCGAGAGAGAGAGAGAGAGAGAAGAATGAGACGTCGCCGGCATGATAAATTCGCGCGGCAAGAAAACAATCATGACGGATGACCCCTTTTCATCTCCGGCAATTTCGCGCAAACCTGCTTTATACGAGACGCGAGCGAGCTACGAAAAAAAAGTCAACGACAAGTACACGCCGAGCGCGATGATTCACGCGATGATCCGATCTCCAAGACACCTCAACGCAAGGATCGGAGTTTTGTGTAAGGGATCGTTACACAACGAATGTAGATTGAATTTTTGAAAATTATAACGAGTCTAAATTTACAATAGCCAACCGCTCAAAACAATCATCCTGCCGGTGAATCTATCATTACCCACACATTTCCATGTCTGTGCGAGCGTTGTGACATGCCTGTACACGAGGCTTGCATACCTAAGAGACGGTCAGCACACACATACACACACACGAGGATGAGGTCTAGGGTATCATCTACTATAAATATACCTGCTCTCTTGCGCGCCTCGGGCAAGGACGTCTCTTCGCAGCCCTGCCGCGCCGTCATGTGCTCCATGACGATTCTGACCTCAGCCAACAACGTCGCTTATATATACATGTATTCACGCTATACTCGTATACACGTGTGTATATATACGTCAAGAAACCGGTATCCGGAGAGTAGTCGATGATTAGAGCGCGTCCTTCCGTCATCGGTAAAAAATCGGCCAGTTTTACGCGCCTGTATGTTATACATCATATATACCTATACCGAGAAAAATGAGGTATAGGGCATCGTCTGCAGCTCGTTCGGAAGTGATTTTCTCGAGGATATGAGCTGGCTTTAGTTAATAAATTTCGCGGCGAGGAGTTTTTGCCTCGTATCATATACTCTATGAATATCTCTTCGACAGTTATCGCTAAAGCACTTTTCCCACGGCGGATCTTATCTTCTTCACCGGAATCCTATTTTGCCACACACACACACACACACACACACGTTGCGTTGAGAGTTTTTCGCGATAAGTCGGTAATTCAATCAAGCCCGGGGCTCCCTGAATTCCGAAGAAAAATAAAAAGAAAATTCCGATCCTGCATCAGCGACACTCCTTTTCATCCACCGCAAAAGAGTCAAGGCCAATAACGAGGAGTAAAAAGCTCAGGCGCCAGAAGAGTCTGATGCTTTAATAGATCTCGTCAGGAGAGATAAAGCTGCTGCTGCTGCTGCATCTTACGGGTGGCCGCGCGACGATATTCCGGGGAATAAGCAGTAGCCCGTCAAAAGTCCTTTTTGGTATAAGCGCGGCGACGTTTGTTCCAACGAGGCCGATCTCGCTCTCGTATCTCCGGGAATTCTCGAAAGTATCATTTCTCGCCTGGGTTCGATGAACTTGATGGATGCGGCAAAAAAATGAATGGGATTGGCCAAATTATGAGCTTCGGGTTTCGCTTTTGCGTTATATATGGATATATATGTATATGGGAATTTTGACCAGTGGATCGAACGGGAAATGGGCGGATTTCTCGATTTTGATTGTACGTTTGTTGTTTATTTCGGTGTAACGGTATATATCGATGCTTTTTTTCTGAAATCTTTGCAGCAGTTATTATATTTCGCTGAGAAGCACGAGTTTATTATGGAGTAATAAAAAGCTGTGTAATTTGAATTTTTTTAACACCTACATATACTGCGCGGAAAGTTATAAATACTTCGGGACATTAGCTGTCAAAGGGCGACTTATGATGCGTTTAATATTTACTACGCTTTTAATAATAATTTTCCTTAGAAGAAAAAAAGAAGTAATACACACACGTATATATGGGGATACACGAGATCTTGCGTCGTAAATAAGAAAAACTTGAGAAAACTGATGTTGAGATTTATTTATCGTCTGCGGAACTTTATTGAATGTATAATGAAGCTCCTTTCAATATCGGTATGTAAATTGCCGTATTGTCGGCTTACGATCGATTCTCGTTTCCCGGCTAAAATTAGGTCAAACAGGTTATCCTCCTCTTGCAGAAATAAACTACGAATTTCAAATTGTCGATGTGACGGCGTTGTGCTAATGTGTGTGTGTGTGTGTGTGACATAATTGAAAATATTGATGAATATGCATAAACGAATTCAGCTGTAATAACAAGGTACATACACAAAAAACAGCCAATTTTTTTTCGCTTGTTTTTTTAATAATTGTACAACATTTCTCATATCGTAATTTTGAAAATACGCGTAAAATCATCGAGATGATATCAAATATTTTTTGACTAATAATGGCAGTGATGAATTGTAGCTACTTTCAACGCCTCGTCCACGAGGTCAGCGCAACGTATCGACTTTTTATTTTTTACACGATAAGTTCAATGAATCCCCTTGTAAAAAAGCCCAGTCTAATTCTATTCAAATTATTAAAAGTAAAAAAAATGGGCAGTGCTACACAGCAGTCGAATCATGACACGCGCCAAACAAGAAAAAAAGAAGACATATCTAATAGAAAAAAAGGCTCCGAGTGTAAGGATCGTATAGAAAGGTGTACATATATACATATAACCCGCGGCATCTCCGCTGCACACGAGCATATTGTATACGAAAAGGTCAAGCTCGTCACACATCAGCGCTGCATAACCTTCGTGCGCGCGCAAAAGCTTATCGATCGCCGATCGATTACATCTCTTCGGGCCTCATCGCTTGCCTCATCACCTTATGGCTTTCTATAAGTATATATAATACACGTATATATATACGCGCGCGAGCGAATCAAGGTTCGGAAAGTCGCGGCTATATTGCTCTCTCTCTCTCTCTACTGCACAGATGATCTTCTCGGCGCGATTGTGTCAACGGACACTCGCGGACCTGATGACGAGTCGTCGATATACAGACTGTATAAAGTATATATACTTATACTGCAGCCTGGAATCTTGTATATTTATCGCGGCTTCTTCTTCGCCCGCGCACCGATGACGATGAGTAAGATCCGGTTTTGTATTTTATTATATAGGCGCCTTAGGTATGTGCTTACTTACGACGAAACAACAATCGCCGCTCTCGTCGTACAACACGTATATATATATATAATATGTCGATTTTCTTTTTACAAGCTTATACTATACAGGCAGAGATTTATTCTCCCCTGTGTGTTTGTTGGTAGTCGTCGGCGAGTTGTTTTGAACATCCATCAAAAGAAAATTGCTTATTAATTTAGAAGCGCGAGCTATGTAGGTTACGAACGATCTTCAAAGACGCGACCTTACCGATTTCGTAACTCGCGGCGGCGCGTATAATTGACTGTGAGATAAAATATATATGTATTCCCTGCAAATTTCAATTTGTTCTCTGCAAACTGCAAATGAAAAATGTCCGTGTAACGGAATAATCCGTATATATATATATATATATATTTGTATAAAAAATCGACGAAAATCCGAGTGCGGTGCAGCGCAAATCGAAAAGGTGTATACTTTGTCGCTAAGGTATATATAATGAGGACAGTTATTATCGAGGTGCGCGCAGCAAAGTCGACGTCAGCACTACTTGGTCAGGATAATTCCCGGTGACTTCCGCGTTTTGAAGTGCCAATACGCGAGCGGCGAGCTTCCTCGGGCGATTTACGAGACAGCCGACCACACCGCCGAGCTCTTTCAAATTAAACACTGAGTCTATACAACGCGCGACCGCAGACACATCGTTGCGATGCTGCATCAGGTATAGTTTTTCTCTTATCTCTCTCTCTCTCACTCTCGTATGGCAGCGAGAAACTTTTTTTTAGGCAACATCAGGATGATCGGCTGCAGGTCATCGACGTCGTGTCGGAGGTTTTATTTAGCTCCTCGAAACTTTCATGCTAATTCGCAGAGTTGGCCGGTTCTGGAGAGAGACAGCTGTGTTGTTTTGCTTGTATATAGTGGCTTTTGATGTTTCGAGGAAGGATCGAGTATCTTTTGAGGAAGTTCATTTGAATTTACAGTAGGATAATACGGATAAGAGCATAGCGTGTGATTCCCGCGCAGTGATCTCGAAATTGCGAATGGGAAATTTCGATTACGAATTTTCCAGCGAATGGATTGAAATTTATTCTACATCTGTACTATCGAGATATGCAAATTAACTCATTAATATTTGCACTCAAATATTTTTAAAAACAGCTTGAAATCAGTGAAAACACCGTGTTTTTATCTATTATTTCGTAAAAGCGCGGGAAACAATAACAGCTAAACAGATCGCAGTATATAATAAAGTTGCGTCCCTCTCTCTCTCTCTCCGAAAATCCTTTCACACTTGTACAGAAAAACCGGGAGGTCGTAGAACCTATAAGTAAGTATAAACCGATGGCGAACTTGTCACGCTGCGGCATCATCGGAAGGGCTTGCCTCTTTTCCAATCCGGCGTCCTCTCTTCTTTGGCTCTCGACACGCAGTTATATACCGCAAGCCGGTCGATGAACTCCCGCGTTCGCTTGCTCGCGAGGAAAAACAGCCTTTTTCCTGACACTCGGAATTCGAGCGCCGCCGCCGATTGTGCAAGAGCTTCCGAAAAGCAATTATCGGAAAGCATCTCGACGGCCCGGCTCTATATACTCTTTTCGGCGCGCAGAGATAATTCGTCGGCCGGTCTTTTTGTGATGTCGTGAACGCGGGCAAACATTTCTCTCTTTGGTAAATATCCGTGAAAGAGCGCGGGAAACTGTCAATATATGCGGTGTGTGCAGCAGTCGCCGGTATAATAGGTTTGCTTTGTATTACGTTTATGAGCTTTTAGTAGGCATTAGAGGGAGTGAGAGAAGAGTAGCGCTCGGGATTTGGCTGCATTCCAACTACTACTACTACTAATACCACTGCAGTCTTGTATGTTGGGAAATGATCTTAACGGCCGCTTACGCGCTAACCAATGTATTTGAGGAATTCAAAAGAGTGCTCGTAAAAATCTGGACCGATAATGGGCCTATAAAACCTATATACAATAAGAGACAGTACAGACACTGCACCCGGCAATCAATTTCATATATAATACTTGGATTATATTTTGTGCTGCAGCCGACAAAATTTGCATGCAATTCCGGCGTATGTGTGCTACTATACTGCAGCACATGGATGAAAGAGAGAGAGAAAAAGCGGACAAGGACCTCTCTAATTTCGACTCGCGCGCGTGCCTCCGCGAATTTAAACGACGGCTTTTATACCGCCGACGCAACGCTTTAATCCTCCTTTTTTCGCCGTCGTCTCGCTCGCGGAATCCCGAATTTTCGGCAAGATGCACACACACCGTCTTCTTCTTCTTTTTTTTTCGTCGGTTACGTGAGCGTCTCGTGAATGCGTTTACCGTTAAAGCTGATGCAGAGATGCGCGCGCGCGCGCGCGCCTCGTGTGCAGAGTTATTTGGCTCTTTTCCTCTCTTTGTGGGTACAGCCTGTTATTACGCACTGTTTAATGGAAAAAGTTGGCTATAGATAATGTGTGTATGTGTCTGTGGAAAAAGGCTGGTTAGCGCTGCATTATTATACACCTCTGCAGCCTGTGGTCGAATGGCTAACTGTTGGTTCTTCTGTTTAGTCTCTCTCGTTTATATTACAGTTTTGATATTCTAAATATCCTATTCTAAAATATACGCGCGGTAATCATTATTCCTTCTCTGATTGGCTCTTCGTTTTGCCGCTCGGTCCTCTACGAATGCATCAATTGTCGTGTTCTCGCGACCTTTTCAAATCAAAATTTTACGCTTATATGCCACATTTATCCGAAGAACGGATTTTCACATTATCCCTCCATCGAGAGACGTTTTATTCTCTGCACCGCTACTTCAAAGCTCCAAAAGCGCTACTCAGGCTGCATAACGCGTATATAACTCTTATCGTCGTGCGTTTCAATGGAACCGCCAACAGACCGATATATACTCTCGCGCATTTTCAGTCCATCGCTCAGAAAACAATCATCCCGGTATATGTATATATGTGTACAAACCAAGAAAGTAGTAGAGAGACACAATGCGTATATATGCGCCGGCCGACACATCTTTCACCGGCGGCGTCGGTCCGGTGTATAAGCTATCTAATTTAACGCTTGACATAGAAATTCAATCGGCCCGTCTAATCAGCTACTATGCGCGGCGCTTATACGACCGTGAAAAACCGGGAGGGAGAAAAAAAGAGTTGGTGCGCCGAGGGAAAAACTCGGAAATCGAGAGAAGCGCGCTAACTGTTTTCGCCCAACGGCACATCGTCTCTCTCTCTCTCTCTTTCTCTCTGTGTGAGACTAATTGTCCTGTCGAAAGTCCAAGCTGCCATATCACATGCACACCTATATACTGTATATATGTGCCTCTCTTTCTCTATAACTGCGTATAATGCGCGCGAAAGACGAAAATGGAATGCAGACAAGCCGGAAAAAGAGACTGACTTATTCTATTCTACGCATACATCTGATAATGGCGCTTTCAGTGAGACTCGATTTGACTTTTAGCGTTGAATAATATTAAAACGGTACCTCTTCTCGTCCTCTCGTCGGACACTGCACACGAGAGCTGCGCGTATATAATGGTGAGAAATGCGCGCGCAAAAAGGGAATAAAGTATATATACCTACTCTCTCTCTCTCTCTCTCTCTCTAATTTATTCTTCCGTATGTATAATCCCACCAGCTTTTCCGGAGACACTCAATTTTTTCAATCACTCGCTCGGTCTCACATCGCACAAAGACGAGAATTGAGTAGACACACTACTACATCAGCGAAATACGATCCGCATAATATAAGGACGACCTGTTCGCAGTCGAAAGATCAAAAGTGTTTAACGAGCGCCCACCACGGCTGTAACGCCCTTCTTTAATGCTTCTCGAGGAGAAAAAGAAAGAAGAAATTCCGAGGCAGTAGCGAATTAATGGCGAGAAATTCACGGCGCGCGCGGGAAATCCGAGGAAAAAGGTGACAAACAATGCCCTTTTTCTTTCTGTCCCCCTATAAAGCTATTCTTTCACTGGAATGGCGCAGTTGAGTCTCTTTTCTTTCTCCGAGTCGTTGATTGGATATTCACGCTCTCGATGGAAGGGCTGCGGCGTGAAGTATATAGGTACGAGAACTTCTTGCCGATTCATCGTCACGCCGTCTTTATTATATTATATCAAGAGAGAAAATGTTCTATTTCACTTCAGTTTCATGGCTGACGATGGCTGATGATGCTTGAGTCAGATTTAAGTAGATGGCGTCGATTTGGGTTAGACGATCTACTGTACAGTTCAAATTGCAACCTGATAATTATAGTTTGAAACTTTGACTCGATTTGGACGAACTTCGTGAACAAGTGAGACGCGACAAATCGTTAAAGAGTCTCCCGCGCGGTGTATGCCTAACAGTAAAGCTCCTCGAAAGTGATTAACAAGCAAATAGCGTTGAAATGAGCAATAAAACCTAGGATTTCGTGTAATATATCGACAGCATCCTATTTACAAAACTCCTTTTCAGGCTCATTTCCATTTGAACAAAAGTATAGTTCCGTCAAGTCGCCACTATACATTATTAGCATCGACAAATCAAATAAAATTCCGATTTAATTCTCAAGCTTCATCGCTATACATAACCTTAATTCCTATACAACCAACCTCAAGATTTCAATTTCCCATCAAAGCCGCACACACATGCGCTCGCGCTTCTGTATATATACCGATGCGCACGGAGACCGTTAAGCGCAAGAGCTCTCTTCGAACATATATATATATATATATATACAGCCATAGAGTCTGCAGGGTTAACGAAGAGGAGTTTATTCTCCTTGCGGTCATGACTGATTTTCTTATTTCGCCATCTCGCCAGAACCTACGCCCGATTGGGACTGTATACGCGATATATATCTCGCGATTCCTCGAACTCAATCAGACGCGCGCTCGCGCGTCTCCTTTGTGCGAATATGTGTATGTGTGTGTGTGAGCGCATCGACGAGTCGAGAATGCGCTTTCCCGTTTTCTCGACTCTAAACGGCCTTATGAACTGTGAGAGAGTCGCGCTCGCGTGCGAAAGATCGTCTATGTGTGTGTGTGTGTGTGTGTTTACGCCGCGATCGGATCGGTATATACCGGCGGACTTATCTGATCTTCGATTTTATTGTTGTGTTTTTTTTTTCGCGGAGAAATTATAGTTGTGTGCGTGTGTGTTTTTCTTTTCTTCTAAAGCTCGTTCGATATTATGCGCGGTAATTTGCCTTTAATTGTTCTTAGGTGGAAAGGAGAGAAAGAAGTGGACATTGGTGAATATACGCATTTACTATTGCATGCGTATATCGCGCGCAAGTTCCGAGAAGTTTTTGAATTGATATAACTATTTATACAATTATTTAACCTATTCCCTATTCCATGAAGCCGATTGTTATTCTTGATAAGAGTCGTGTGTGTATACGTGCTTTTTAGAATATAAAAAGTTAATGAATATTTATGTTTGAATAGCACACTGTGCATGCGCGCATCAGATATAGTGTCGAACATATTTTTACATCGTTATTATATTATATCACGAGTTACGTAAAAAAAGGTGAGCACACAATTTATTAGAGAATACACGGAGTGTGATAACAACGAAACGTGCTTCGCGAACCAATAAAAATAAAGCATAACGTCGTTTCGCAATGCATTCCCGGCAACCAATTAAATCAAACACTGTCAGCTACATATTTTTAAATATAAAACATTCAATTAAGCTCCAAAAGGCTCACTCGCAAAAGGAAAATCTTCAGCAACGCGCCGCGATTGTTCATCATCGCCGCGTTTGTCAGCTGCGCAGTCAGTATATTAAAAGAAGAATCGCAAGTGCCGCGCTTATCTCTCTCTCTTTCTCTCACCGCGACGGCGGTTTATACGAAAGGAAGCTGCTCTTTCCACAACCGGATTCGATCTTATATATATATATATATACCTTTCCGTGAATCATCGCGTCCATCCACCTGCTGCGGCGCGCGATATCTCCAACTATTCGCGCGCGTGCAATCTTTATAAATAAAACCGTGATGCGTTGTGAGGCTATAAAACAAGAAAAAGCGCGACTCACGTTTTATATACCTATAGGAAATCGACGTTCCGTTCGACGACGACGACGACGATGCCGGTGACATAATCGTTTTATATAAAAGAGGATGATTCGAGAGTGTGCTGTATAGCAGGTGGAATTATATATATATCATATCTCTTGGTATTGTTTTCGCTCGATATGACGGGAGTATAGGCGACGAGTTATCATTACTCCGGACTTTACTGTTTAAATGAATATGAATGAGCGCAAAAGTATGCTTATTTATATTGCTTTCTTCCGGATCATAAGTATATCCAGGCGTGTAGATTACGTACCGTTATATAGACGAGCGAGTGAGCGCGCGCGAGAAACCGATAGTTTCGATTCCACTATTGCGTAAACTTCTAAACTCTCGGCGAGACATGCCGCTGCATGGCGATAGGTGCTCGTTTCATTGGAATTTTTTTTTTTTTTTTGTGTTTTTGGTTCCGTCTTCGACGATTTTCAGATATGTAACGCACAACCGTTATACTGTGTTGTGATAATTAATAGGGAAGTCACGCGTATGAAGATGTAGGTACAATTATAAATGTAGGTATAAAATTATATGAAAAAGAATTCATAAAATATTTGATAAAATATAACCTGGCAGAAAAGCGTGCTTTAAAATTGGCGGTAATCGAAGAACTGATGGTTGTACTCAAAGTAGACAAAACTATCGATTGAGAGTTGAAATATTTAATCCAGTATAGACTGGGCCAAAAATCGTTTCATTCTGCTTAAGAAATGGAATTCTTAAGTTTGGAACTGAAACTACGATTCTGTTATTCTGTACAACCATCCGAGTAAAATCATCAGAGCACGAAAGAAGCAAAAATAATCATAAGCTTTTTTCCGAGCCGCCCCTCGCTTGCCCCTCGCTATATGAATCTCGCAAAAAACTTGGATGCATTCTCGCTTCGATCGGCTCTCAAGGTCGTACTCGCGGGGAAGAGATGCAAAAGCCGTCGAAAAGTCATCGCCGACAGGCGGAACGAAGCTCCGAAGGTCGCCTCCTGTATATTACATATATCTATATATACACGTCCGGAGAGGTATATACACGAGCAAGAGCGAGAAAAAAAAGGGATAGAATCCGATCGGAATCTCGCGCTGCTGCTGCTGTCGTGTCGCTACTGCGCTGCGGTTGTAGTCAACTCTCCTGAGAGCAAGAGAGAGAGAGAGAATATCGTTATATATAGAGGCTTCTCTCTCTCTCTTTCTCGGCGTGTCGCGCAGCATCCCGACACGCGAGGCGTGTCATGGCATAATTGCGTTATCGTCCATTAATCATGTTACTTATTTCCCGAGCAACCGACGTGTTCTATATATAGCGTGAAATTGTATATCGGATGCGAGAGCGGGAACCCGTTACGACGACTACTCGCTGCTGCTGCTGCTATAGTTTCAGGGAGCCGGTCGGGAAAACGTACTATATAGGTATAGAGCCAAGGAAGGGGAAATGTAAAGTAATGGACTTTCGGGACGCGCGTCGCCGGCGAAAAAAAAAAGTGTAATCTAATTTCCCGCGGCTGCTGCAGGAGAGTGCGTCTATATAGAGTTGTGTGTTCGATCGACGGGGTAGACGCGTAATTTGTCGAGCCCGGGGAATAGCGAAATTCGAGATGCGACTTTACTCTCGAGACGATGGCTCTGCGATGTCTCATTTTGCCATTGCCTTTGAGTGGAAAACGTATATATATGCATAGTGACGTGACGTGGATTCGGTCAGACGCGGATGATGATCGTAATGTAGTAGTGGAGGTCAATATCAAAAGTCAATTTAATGTTTATTCTCGAGGGCATTAGGTCAAATTATAAAGGCTTTTTATGTATAGGACTAATATGTATCAAAAGCTATCATTAACTTATTCCAGACGTGAAATACGCATCTCGTTAGCGCCTAAAATTTGAAGGTTCCATTACTTTTATAACGAGGTATAAAAAGGTAGTTGATGTATATCATTTGAATTTTAAATGTCCGTCTTTTTCATCGTATATATAAGCGATGCATTAAAAATTTTGAAAAATTAGACTAAAAAACTAAGCTTCTTTGCTATTACTGTGTATAAATAAGTCTATTTCAAAATACGAGATCGAAATAGACCAAATGGAAAAATCAATTACGCGAGTGCTTCGGAAAGATTTATACGCCGATTATACAGAATAGTCCAGTGGGTTTCCTATATAAGCGTATCCGCAGGAAATAACCAAAAAAACTTGGTCCGGTATAGGTGTGCTACTATTTTCCAACGAAATATTAAAAACAATTAATTTAATTTCACGTGCCCGATGAAGTTCAGTATCCATACAAGTCAGTTTTCGGTTCAGACAAAAGCTTTTTCTACTAATTTGGGCAATTTTAAAAAGAAAATCATCTATACATTTTTTCTCTAAAATCTATATTTTAAAAGTTATGACCGTTTCTTTATTTGCAAATATCTGAACTGCAGTACTCTTCGTAGGGGATCTGAACCACACTACTCTTCGTAGGGACCGACGATATATACCCTCTGCGTCATATCAGTCAAAAAGAAGTCTGTTGATGAGGTCTAAACATGTGGCGACGAATGTCAAGAAGAGAGTAGGGAAATGTATAGACGCGTAATGCGGAGACGCCCCGAGGATATATGCGGAGATGCGTAGGGGTTGAGGATCGGATTGCCGCCTCGGCTAGACAGTCCGGAGACAGAAAGCGGTGCTGGCCTTCACCTCGCTTATGAACGCCAGTGTGCACAACGCACTTCACGCATTATTTATCGCGCGGAAGCAAGTGCGTAGCCCTGAGCGCGAATACACCGAATAGATGTATATATATTTAATGTTATTAAAAGACTCGTCGCGGACTGATATGTGTACTCTTATACAGGAGAGTCGTTTTATTAGTGCAGAATTATATTGAAAGTTGTCAGTTAACAGAACAGCTTTTTATTTGTAAAGTAATGCAGGTGTAAATTCTGCATCCGAAATATTAATATATTAAAAGTCTCGTATCAGTAGTATCGACACGTGTTGCCATGCGAAAAGCATATCTGTCCTAACCTCCAAAACATAATTTGATTTATATTATAATATCTAATTGAATTGATTTAAAATGCTAATTTATAGCGACCTTCGAACTCCTATACTCTGCATTCGCATACATTATAATATACAAGACATGCACAATAAATCGTGGTTTGAGCTTACTATAAATTATAGTAGTCGTTTATAATATGTTCTTTTTACTATACACTTTCTGTGTATAGTAAAAATTGCTAGACGATGCGTTCTAGCAGACGGTATATGTATAGTAATATTTCCAAACCCATTTGGCTTCCTCCTAGACGAAGCTTTGTAATAGTACAATTTTTTAGTTTCGTCAAAACTTCTAGAAAATATATCCCTGGTAGAAATTCGCCGATTTAAAATGGTGAAAAAGCTAAGAACATGGTAGTTTTCTTTGTAAGTTTTTGTTAGAAGTTGTAACGCTTTTTATCCTAGTTCTTTGGTAATTCTTAGATCGAGCTGTTTTCCAAAAGTAACTGTCGAAGATAGTTGGTCAAATGGCAACGTCTGCGTGGCTCAGTTGGCTAAGGCGCGCGGCTGACCTCGTGCAGGGCGTGGGTTCAAGTTCCCCGGTCGACCGAAATTTTTCGGATAATTTTTCGCATGCAAATCATTATTC
>UCOJ01000343.1:0-122698 GCA_900474305.1 Cecidostiba fungosa
GTGGTGCAGAGGCTCCCTGTGTACAGTGGCTTGGAATCCGTTGTGTTTGTCAGCGGTGTAGTGGACAACACGTTTGTAACCGTCGGCGTCGATGAGGGAGTAGCTTCCGTGAACAACGTCGCCGTCGCGCTCCTCGTGCTGGCTCTTGACGTCTCCGGTGTGTGAGTCGTGCACGTCATAGGCGAACTTGTACTTGGGGTGGTGATCGTAGTGATCTTCTTCGATGTCGTGGTGAGCGATGGGGATGGCGTGGCTGGTGTAGGCCAATGGAGCAACATGGCTGATTTGGTAGGTCTGCGGGATGAGACCAGCATTGGCTACAGCTGCCACAAAGGCCGAGAGAATGATGAACTGCAAAGATAGAAAAACTTGTCAAAACTTTTCAAGTATTGCATTGACAATGGCGACGAAGTTCTTTTCTACGAATTTCTCTATGAATTCAATTAGCACTATTTGATGAAAAACTTTCACTGAGAGTTAATCTGTGGTAGAAATCTCCTTTGGCGGAAACTTCCGAAAACTCACCTTGAAAGCCATGTCTGCTTGGTGTCTGGATTGAGACTGATGCTGTTTCGTGCAAAGTTTAGACTTTATATACCACTGCTCCCCGAACTTGTAACCCATACGCCCAAAATTCTTTCGCAAGTGGTCCCGCTTGCATTCACAAGCTGCAGCTATGGTGTAGTCGAAAAACGGGAGTAAGAGCGTGGAAAAAGAAATGGAAGGAAGTAGGTACCTGCTCGCGTAATAATTGTATTACCGCATAATCGACCTTGTCAAGCTTATTGCTTTCATTTGCACATTCTTTTGGGTTCACATTATAAATTTATAAGGAATAGAAGGAGATGCGATTTGCATTATTTTTTTGCCAAATTACAGATATGTTTTGGCATATATATTATCATAGTTATATAATATTAAAGTTCGTATGTATTGCAAGACATGTTTTTTTTTTTTTTAATATCAATGTGTAAAATTCCCCGTGATTTTGCAGATTTTTTTGAATAATGAAAAATTCAACGACATGATTATCATTGAAGGAAAGAAAATTAGAGCGTGTAGAAATATTTTAGCGGTCCGTCGTCCAAGGATCGTCGTGCAGGAGAAGAGCGTGGTATAGAATGATAAGTTATAGGCAAAATTAAATGTGTAATTATTTATTATATATACTATAAAAAACATCATCCATAACACAAAACTTAGTCGTTATAACATTTTCCTCCATGGGAAAGGTCTTTTCTACAACAACACTCCAATTAAAACATTCACACTCGCAATCACAACTCCACCACAACCTATCGCTTAATGGTGGTAAGCGTAGGTAGCGGGGGCGGCATAAGTCAAAGGTTCATGATGAGCGTAGTGAGCTGTCTGATAGTAGGCAGCAGGTGCAGCAGCGTGGTAAGCGTGAACGGCCGGAGCAGCGGCGTGGTAGGCGACAGCCGGAGCTGCGGCGTGGTAGGCCACAGCCGGGGCGATGGCCTTGACGACTGGGGCAGCAGCAACGGCCTTGACCACGTGATGGGCGAATGGTTCCTTGTGGACGACGGCGTTGAATCCGTTGTGGGGGTCGGCGGTGTACTCGACGGTGCGCTTGGTGCCGTCCGGGTCGACGACAGAGTAGCTACCCTGGACGACGTCACCGTCTCGCGTCTCTTGCTGGCTCTTGATGTCGCCGGTATGCGAGTCGTGCACGTCGTAGGCAAAGTTGTACTGGGGATGTGGGTCGTGGTCGGCGTCGACGATCTTGGTATGGACTGCCAGGGGAGCTGCTTCCACAGCGTGCGTCTGGTAGGCCAAGGGGATGGCTCCGGCGTTGGCCACCGCAGCTACGAAAGCTGAGAGGATGATGAACTGTGGGAAGAAAAATTTCGGTGGGTCAGGTTTTCAACTTATGTAATTTGGTGTCGGATCCTTTGCGCGTCAGGAAATCGCGGCGTTATTACACGGCAACGAAACTTGACATAAATTGTGCATTGTCGGGTAAACCGAATGAAGAACCGGTTCGAAGTTATTTTCGAGCAACCGCGAGTATCCGCAAAGCACAGAATTCTTTATACTTTCGTTGCGTCATCGTCATGCTTTGTACGGGATACCTGATCTTGATTCTCATAGCTTCGTTTCAGGATCAAGTTTACAATAATTTTTTTTATTTTTATTTGGAAAATACTCGGTTATAAATAAATTGCGATTTTTCATTAAAAAGAAATCCCGTTTGATGGTGCTCTAAACAAATCGTAGAAAAATATGAAGCGGCACTAGTATGTTTAGTTTAAAAAGAAACTTCACTTCACCGAACGATCAGGAAGCACGTATACGTTTATCACAAAAACTGCAATTCGGCGCACAGCTCGCATCTGTTACTTCTCGGAGATCTAGATGAAAACTATCCAATCAAGCACAATAACTCACCTTGAAAGCCATGTCTGTTCGTAAAATCGTCCGGATCGAGACTGATGCCAAAGCCAGCGAAATTTAGACTTTATATACCCCGAGCCACACGTAGTCCATGCAGCCGAAAAGTTATTATTTCGCAAGGCATAAGTCCTCCACGCGCAACAATACGAGAGCAAAGCAGTGAATCGAGGCCCCTCCCGCCGAAAAATATTTATCTTCACTTTGAGTTATTCGCGAGATGGCTAATGCCGCCGCGTGCGCGAAAGACCGGTTGCGAGGCTGCGCAGATACAATCGTCCAGATTTCACGTGATGTATATTCGAGAGAGAAGAGATTGAGTAATAATTGAGAGACGTGCCGACGTATGGCTTCATTCAGCAATTATTCTCGCGTCCGAGATATACATGCTTGCGACTTTTTGCTCTCAGTTGGCTCTTGACTGCCAGAAGGGATTAAGCTGATGAGCTTTTAACGAGTCTGCAGCTGCGGCGAATTGGTAATACGTGAGTATCGAGGGCTTGAATTTGGTCGAGGTGTGACTTATTAGACGTGTGCATTGTTGGGCGAGATTGCAAGCGGCTATTGTTACTGATGACAATTGCATTATCTGCATCAGTGATATAAGTGTGAGATTTATGTGCTGATGGAAAATGCGCTTATGGTTTGGCAAAACTGTACTATTACTTATAACAAATCTAGACAAATTGAAAATCGTGGTTCCTATATTATAAAACATAAGAGCAAACGTTCCTTCGTTTTGATGTTCGAAGAAAAAATCCAAGACTGAGCAATTTTATCTAACATAATTTCTATATTTTTTTTAAATTGCGTATTGGTCGTTTTAAATATTTATTCAACTCAAACAATCACATAAGCGAGACAAAGTATACCTATACATCATCCAAAAGACAGCTTTGAAAAAAAACTTAATTCAAACGCGATCGGAGCCAGTACCGACCTGATTTACGCGTAGACAGTTACGAAAAAGTCCCGTCATCTAACTCTCGGTCGGTTATAGGAGATTTAGTGTGTGCACACGCGCGGAGAGATTCGCGACACGCATAAATCTTTTTTCGCCGCGCGTGTGGACTGCGAGAGACAGAGTCGCGCAGTATATAGGTGAAATATATGGTTCGAAGCGAGCGTATCAATCAATGGCTGATTTTCGTTCTGGAATTGGATTCCTTGTTTTTTCTTTTGGGTAGAGGATGGTGTTGTGCGTCAATGAAAAAGTAGATAGATTGATATATTTGTATTTCGTGCACACTTTCCAAATAAGATCCCGATCTTGTCGTTCAGTTTTTTTTTTTTTTCGTTTTGATCTCGCTCAATGTAAGATCCACCGTCTCATCTTAACTGCAGTCGATTTTCGTATACAGATACACACGCACATGCTGCCATTAGGAAAGCAATCGGCGTAGCCGAAGGTCGCTGCGCATTGTGTACTTTCGTAAGACTCGGCGCGTAACTGTGCATTGCGTAAGAACATATAAAAGCACGCGCGCCGCTGCATTTTTTCGGCTTTTCGGCGCGTTTCTGCAGCAGCGTGCGAATAAGGACGACTGCGCATGTCGAACTAATGGGTTATTTATATAGGTGTCGCCGACTTGACAGCTTGAATTTTGCTGCTGCTTTTTTTGAGGCTTTGCGAAACTCTGCGTGGGTGAGACGTGACCGAGGTTCTCGTTTAACGGTTTCTCGGCGGACTGGAATTTATTTTGGTAATGAGCTTCTATATGCAAATTCTATTGAAATATAACGCGTTCGTTGATATTGATTACACAACGACATATAGTTATACAAGAAATAAAAACGGTATGAGAAAATAACATAATCGTCGAGACTGAAAGGAACACGAGTTTGAAACTGTGTAATTTCATTACACATCCGCGCGAGCGCCCGTCAATTTCGGCTGAGCGTGACAACTTCTACCGATTGTCCCGTCATTATCCACGCACATACACCTTTCTCGATATTCCTGGAAATTAATCAATGCCCGTAGAAAGTTCAAACGAAAAGAGACTCTATAGAGTGCTGCAGTGTTTTCATGTATAGCCTTGACCGATTGATATCGAGAGATATTTAATGCACCTGGGCCCAGACGTTACGAAATTTCCTGATACATCGCACGTGTATAGCAAGTACACTTCGAGAAAGCTTATTGTAGGGAATATTCCTTTTTTTAGTCATGTTCGCGGTTACAAAAGTCTCGTGCGAATTTACGACTGGTTCCTTTTATTGTTTAACGGCGATGCCGTTATTGTAATTATATACAGAGCGGTACAGTACTTAGCAAAATTGCGCGATTGACGCGATAATTGGCTCTGTCATATTTTAAATAATTAGGCAACGTTTTTCTTATTAACGAAAAGTCCGAGTGGCAGAGGTAATTACTTTAATAATATCAATTTTTGAAAAGTTTTTGCGCATTCTTATTTCTGAATGACTTTATGGTTATTAAATTTACTCGATTTTGCGTTGCTCGTTCTCGCGAAATACGCGACGTTTGGCCGAGACCAAGATTCGTGCTAATAACCAGTTTCAAATTCAAGTTTACCGACCGACCGAGTCTACAACTTGTACTTTCCTTTCTTTCTTATGCGCATTCCTTCTATGAAATAGATCTCGCGCTGAAGGTCGTTCGTACGAAGGTCAATTTTTACTCCATTGTCCCGAAATATGAGTACAACGACTGTCAACTTTTTTACTTTACACAAGAAGGTATAGTGCAAGTGCATTTATATTGCTGAACTACAATGTCTATCTGATACGTATCCACAACCCAATCCAAACTAAAGCATCTTTGCACCTGACACATCACCTTATATATAGGACTCTATAGGAGTCACCAAGTCACCCCACCATGTTGGTAGCAAAAATTTCGTCTCCTCGTTACGCGCATCTTCCATGCAGGGAACCCATCGTCGCCGGAGTATAAGTTTAAGTCCGCTCATTGCCTAACGCTGCGTACATTGGTATGTCGGGAGAGAGAGTCACATGTGCGTCCGCATACCAATGCCCCGAAATCCAATCGCTGCGGTAGAATAATGCGCCGCGGGATTTTCCAGACGCTTATAACTCTTTTCTTTGTCGGAGAAGCGCTTTTCTTTGGTTTTCCTTTGAAACAGGAAAGTTGTGCGTTGAACGTGTGAAATATCATGTGTCGTCATAAGAAAGTTGTTTACTTATGAACGTGCTTATACCACGAGACAGTATATCTCGAACAGAAACCCGAAATTTTTGACTATTTTTTGAATAGTTCGACTTAGCACCGATTAAAGTTTCTAGTATATAACAATAGCCATCTGATTCTATTTTTATCAATAGGAAAATTAATCAATGATCCTAATTGAATCAATAATTCGTACATAGATCCCATTCAAAGCGATATCTTTATCTGAACATTTTACATTAGCGGTCACTGCAAATGATACTTTTTCAACCAACCGACACGACGATCTACACGCAGTAATAAGACTATATACAAGTCGCATTTTTGCAGACAGAATATCTTATCACGCCGTCATTAATTCGCGAGATCGTAATATATATAATCCCCGCGCGTGACTCGGACTTTTAATCGACGTTCCTCGGTGTAAAAGGGTCCAAAAAGATAAGATACCCGGCATGGGTGTACTCGAGAATGTAATTGTCTCACAGCGGGAGACGGCAACGAGGGAACAAAAAGGACGCGTGCAAGGTCACGTTCTCTGAAGACCAACTTTGTTTATGCGCGAATGTTAATTTTCATTGCAGCTCGATATAATTGCACACGAAATCTTGTTGCACCGAGACATGCATCGTAATGATGATCGTTTATTATTTTACATAAATAATTTTCACTCTATTGATCGTTACGTTTGCTTGCAAACCTATAATATATGACATAACACTCTAAGATGCCGAATAGAATACAGAGTATAATAGCTCTCAGCGAAGACAAATCCGGCTCACATAACGAAACTGTCGCACCATATAGCAGGCAGCATTAGAAATGCACACGGTATACTTTCGTCGAGGATCGATGAGTCGGTGTGTGTATAAGTAAGTAACCGATCGCGCAATAGCGAAAATCGCGCCTCCTCTCTTCGGCCAACTTGACCTTGGCGACAAAAACATCGGACGCGCATACACAGTCGAGTTGCGACCTTAGCCGTAACTACCCTTGTGTCGCCGGTGTTTGTCGAGTGCGCAACCGATGATACACGCCGCGTCGCATCCTCGATGGAATCGCGGAGGTGGAGGTGGCAGAGAGACGCATGCCGACAGTTGGGACATCCTCGGACGATAAAAGCGCCGAGCTGGTCAGTCGGTGTCATCAGTCAGCTCATCCTCGCAGCTACAGCTCCTCGCTCGCTTTGTCGAAGAAGAAACCAAGCTCAGTCGAAATGGCCTGCAAGGTATACTATACTTACACTACATCTATTCTCTAATTCTAGCATATAACCGCTGATATCGACGTATTATTTTCAGACTCTCGCACTCCTCTGCCTCGCCGCTGGCATCGTCTGCATCCAGTCCGCGGTGGTGCCCGTGGCCACGGGCCCGGTGCTCGCCAAGATCGAGAACCTGGACGCACCCGCCCAGTACAGCTTCGCCTACGACGTGCAGGACTCCATTACCGGTGACTCGAAGGCGCAGTACGAGACCCGCACCGGTGACGTTGTCCAGGGCAGCTACTCGCTCATCGAGGCCGACGGCAGTCGTCGCATCGTCGACTACACCGCCGATCCCATCAACGGCTTCAACGCTGTCGTCAACCGCGAGCCCGCTGTTGCCGCCGTAGCCCCAGTCGTCACCAAGAGCATCGTCGCAGCTCCAGTGGCCGCTCCCATCGTCGCTGCCAGAACTGTTGCCGCTGCTCCGGTCGCCGCTCCCATCGTCGCTGCCAGAACCGTTGCCGCTGCCCCAGTGATCGCCAGGACCGTCGCTGCTGCTCCGGTAGCTGCTCCAGTACTCGCTAGGACCGTCGCTGCTGGTCCGGTTGTCGCTGCCAGGACCTTTGCTGCTGCAGCTCCGGTCTACCAGGCGTACACTCTTCCCAGAGCCGTCGCCACGAGGCTGGGAGTCCCTCTGAACTACCCTGCTTACATTTAAATCTCTTGAGGCGATCGATTGGCTTTCTTTTTATTTGTATAATATACGTACTGACGGGTGATTTGCAGTTCTCGATGAACATGCGTGTAGGATAAGATGGATGTGCTTTAATTCGTTTGAGAGCATTGTACATATAGGCCAGACGAAGGTTTCTTTTTTTTTTGTTAATAAAGTTGATTGATGTTTTAAGATTAATTCTGCCGTTTGCACCACTTGATTTTTCTACCATCGTCATACACCTTTCGTCCTTTATATTATATATACCAATGATCTGTAATAGAAGCAAATAGTAACGATTAACTGCTAACCAAAATGCTAGAATTTTTCATTAATAATAATTTTACTTCTTTCGCTTACTTACTAGTAATAATAAGCCTCGTTATAAAAGCTGTTGTAAAAACGAAGCTGTTGAGTAATAATCCGGTCAAATGAGTGACAGTATAGCGCACGCATTAGCTCCTTAAATTTCACCGGAATACTTGCAGAGAAACTCAAGCTCCAATAAAGAACGTTACATCCAGAGCAAATAAAATTCCAGCAGACCTTCAATAACAAGATTAATCCTAACGAAAAATAACCCGCAATAACAAACACATCATGCACAACTTCGCTATAGGTATAATAAGTAGCTGAGCTCACAAAATCCATTATTGCACTTGGAAAGAAAAATATCTGGAACGTTCCGTTCATCGTTGAAACATCGTGTCCTCCGAAAAGCGAAAGAAAACACGCACAAATCCCAATGCGCAATTATCATACCCCAGTGACATAAGAATAACAAAGAGCGCGCGATTACGCACTGCCCATCGGATTTTTAATTCCGATCGCGCGCCGACGTTTGACAGCGGGTTTCATGAAGACACACGCGTCTGGATATATGTATATAAGGTATAGGTACGCGTGGCTAACGTAAGACTCGTCGCTGAACTGTTACGAGACGTTATGTCACTTTATTAGCTTGTCGCTGTGACCTCTGCTGTGTGTAATGCTGCAGTAACTCATATTGTAAACGGGGTATTCGAGGCGTTAGGCGATGGGTGGCACTATAAAACACATGCAAAATAGTTGTCATTTAACATGGAGCATACTGTTTTTGGAAAAGCTCAATCGTGGTTGTATTTTCAATATCCATCGGGCAATTCGCGGACTCGATTTTGGATGGGTTGTGCTTGATTTTACATTAATAGTTCTTCAAAATTTATCGATATAATTCGTTGTCGAGTTAAGATTTGCATAAACTACTACGTGAG
Source organism: Cecidostiba fungosa (assembly GCA_900474305.1). Lineage (NCBI taxonomy): Eukaryota > Metazoa > Arthropoda > Insecta > Hymenoptera > Pteromalidae > Cecidostiba > Cecidostiba fungosa. Next base: position 8,745 of record UCOJ01000343.1, read on the forward strand.
TAACATTTACTTGATGTGCTATTAGGTATTTCTTTATTCTTTGCAGAATTATTTCTTTTGCGCTAAAATACGAAGTTTTGTGCAGTACTGTAGTAGTTCCGTCCCATAATTTAGAAAATTCATTTAGTATAAATAATAATTAGAACACTGAGACTTTCAATTCAACTTATTAGAATATAAAAGATTATTTTTTCAAGATTTTCATAACGACACCATATAGATTTTACATGCGTGACTGTGCATATATGAATCGAATCATATACTTATTTACGGGTGAGGAAGCCTTGGGAGTCAGCATGGAAACGAAGAAAAACCGTAACTATTTTATCAGTTTCAAACAGGCTCATAATTTATTATCACTTTTGTACAAACTGCAGAAAATGGTAATAATTCATCGATTGATCATATCAACCCTTTACGGCATACAACTGATCACAATATTCTGTTCTGTGCGTCTTATCGCAGACGCATGGCAACTGAGATTGTTTGTAGAAAAAGGAAGAAGAAGTAGAAGTAGGAAAAAGAATCTTAAAACACTAATTCAACTGCTGGCAGAAGTTCAGAAAACGGTGTTGTAGGTCAGACCAGCAACGGGTGCCTGGTAGCTGTAGGCTGCAGTGTAAGCTGGGTAGCTGAGAGCCACCGTCCTCACGGCCGGAGCAGAGACGAACCTCTGGTAGACGTTGTTGGTTACCACAGCGGGCACAGGTACGGGAGCAGCAACGGCACGGAGGGGCACCTCCCCGACGGCAGTCCTCTGCTGTTGGGCCTGGATCCTGGCGCTTCTGAAGGCAGCCTGCTGTTGCTGCTGTTGCTGCTGCTGAGCTGACCGAAGTTTCTCTGGCTGCTGGTTCAGCTCGTCCTGCTCGTCGTTGTTGTTGCGCTGCAGAGGACCAGAGCGAGCGTCAAGGACCTCGACGTCGGAGTCGGGGCCAGAGCTCGGTACCTGTGGAGGAGCTGGACCGGCTGGGGCTAGTCCCACGGGTCTAGCTGGGGCTACCGGGGCTACTCCCACGGCTGGGACTACAGGCGATGCTACGGCGACTGCGGCAACTGCTGGCTCGCGGCTGACAACTGCGTTGAAGCCGTTGATCGGGTCGGCGGTGTAGTCGACTATGCGCCGGCTGCCGTCGGCCTCGATGAGCGAGTAGCTGCCCTGGACGACGTCGCCCTCGCGGGTCTCGTACTGGGCCTTCGAGTCGCCGGTTATGGAGTCGGCCACGTCGTAGGCGAAGCTGTAGCGGGGATACGCGTCGACCTCCTCGGCCTTCACGGCCACTGGGACTGCCGCTGCTGTTGCTACCACAGGCTGTGAGACATGGACCACTGCGCCCCTGGCCAGGGCCACCACTGCCAGCAGGATGATGCACTGTAAACGAGTCGTCATAGGTATTAGTGTATGTTTTTAGGAATTATCACTTCTAATAATGCGTCGGAGCGGTTAGATTATATTAGAACAAGCGCGGATTCCGGTAAAAAGGCTCGAGACACACTTTCAAAGCTGTAATACGGATTGATTCACCATCGACAAGCCGTAAATCATCTAAATGAAATCTCGGTAAGCGAGAAAAGAAAAGAAAAGGAATAATCCCGATACCGATGACTGCCTACCTTGCAAGCCATGTTTTCTTAGCGAGAGGATCACTGGAGAACTGATGACTCGGGGTAAGATCGTGGCTTCTTTTATACTCGTCTGATGCGCGTCGGTTGCGCCTAGCCTAATCCTCCTCTGCATCTATCTCTCCATCTCTCTCTCTCTCTCTCTCTTTGTGTCTCTTTTGCACGAAAGACGCCCCCACCTATGCGAATAATCCCGGCGACCTCCTCCTCATAACTATGTATTGTGCACGTCGAATTGCGCGGGCGGCCCTGGTTCTAGATGTGTCCACGTTTCTTCATATGTCTTGTCTGCGTTTGTATATACGTCCGATGTCAAACCGCGAGCCGCCTAATACGCGACTCGAAAACCGATCGAAACGACCGCGAGAGCTGTACTTATACACTGCGCGCATATAATCGATATGCCATGAAGCGCGATGCTTGGTTTGAACATCGCGCGCTTATTCTAGAGGTCATCGAGCTTTGAGTATTACCTACACGCATGACATATGCTGATGCTGCTGTTGCGATGCGCCAGGGTGCGGTTTTCGCTGAAATTCGCGACTTTACGTACTCATATATATATGAGTCTGAAGGATATACATGAAGGCGAAATGCCAATTTTGGAGACCTCGGCGGGTGTCCTGCAAGGATTCGTCACGGTATGTATGTCACATTTGTGAATAAAAGTACCTATACTAAGCGGTATTGGGTAAGATGCAATTTGGAGCTATGCGTGCGATATGTTTTGAATGGGATCGATTGTTCGGGATTGATTGCATGAAAATCGTCGAACCTCATCTACAGTTTTCGTGCCGATATAAAATTTAAAAAAACTAATTTTTTCGGAAAAATTTCTTTCGGGGGTGTGCGACTGTATTTTAGTTTATGTATACACGTATCAGAACGTAAAAATTAATTAAAAACAAATCTCCCCGGAGATTGATAAATAATTGTTGATTATGGATGGTGTCTTCCAAATTAATTTCCACGAAAAAAACAAGTCAATCGATGTCCATAACAGTATATATACATCTCAATTAAAATTTACCCGTTAATTAAAACGGCGAATAAAGCCGTCACCTCCAGCATCCCGCAGTCTGGAACGCTCACTCTCGTACGTAACCGCGATAATTGCAATTCGCTCACGAGGTATATATAATATAAAAATCACCTATGACAGCCAAGCGCAAGTGAAAGTCGCCAAAGGTTGTTTAGTCATTCGAGTAGCTCGCGTTTTCAATCGAACCACCGGCAATTCAATGTCAAGTCGTTCACTTGCTCTTATGATTCCATGCAGAGACATGCGCGCGAGTCTTGCGTCAAAAGTTTCGCGGAATACTCGCAAAATGCTCCGCACGATTATGGCGCTAGGCGCTTGACATACGAGCTACGGTGTGGTAATTTTTGGCTCGGATTGGCGATGCTTTTATTTATGTAGATGCTTGGCCTTTTTGGCCGCTGGCTCGTTGTTTATATGTGATATGCGCTACTCGTTTGACTGACTGGCTGGCTTTTCATTTCCAAGCTGACGTTTCGCCGTTGCGTCATTTTTTATGTATGTTATAGGCGAAAGAAATTTTGTTTGTAATATTAATGCATAGTACGAATGAATTTTTGATACTTGGGCGGTCAATCGAATGTTAATGGATAATAACCGACAAAAACATTAATTTTACTGTTCAATTTACTAGTTTATATTTTTACGTTGTAATAATTACTTGTTGCAAGTTGAGAGTATTATTTTCAGAAATGCCGAGCTCAGTTTGTCAAAAAAAAAAAAAAAAATACAATTGTAATTACAACTAAAGAATTGTTTCATTCTTAATTTGTCACTGGGTAGTTTTGGGAAATCAGGTATAAGTAAGCAGAAAAATGAATATATGATTCGTATAAAAATTTAATAATTGATTACACAGTGATTACATTCGTCGACAGGCTGCAGTTAGCGCCGCAAACCTACGCGCGCGCAACGCCGCTCTCGAGTATACATAAACATAATCCTCTATATAAGTATATATACACACACACATGGCGCACACCTCTCGTCTGACTAGGGGACTAGGCTGCTACAAACATTGGGGCATCGGGCATTATAACTACGACACTACGTCGTATATATATATTTATTATATTATTATAAAAGAGAGAGAGAGAGAGTAGACTCCGCTCCCGCTCGTCAGTGATGGAAGCCAAAGGGGTGTCCGACCTTGATGGCGGCCGGAACCGGTACCGCTGCGGGGATGGCAGCCTTGAGTACGGCTGGCTCCCTGTGGACGACAGCGTTGAAGCCGTTGACGGGATCGGCGGTGTACTCGACGACGCGACGGGTACCGTCGGCTTCGATAAGCGAGTAGCTACCACTGACGACGTCGCCGTTGCGGGTCTCGTACTGGGCCTTCGAGTCTCCTGTCAGCGAGTCCTGAACGTCGTAGGCGTACGTGTACTGAGGATGAGGATCGTATTCGTCGAGCTTCGCCAGGACTGGAGCTGGTGCCAGAGCCAGAGGTGCGGCGACGGGAATGTGGCCTGCTTGGGCCAGGGCGAGCGTTGCGGCGAGGGCGAGGATGATCTGAAAGAGAAACGATGCGTGGTTACGATAATGACAGAGTTTTTTTCGTACGACGACGATTCAATAATGCACTGATTTTAAATTTTTGAAAAAACACTTCCGGTGAAACTGTATCACAATATGTATATATCACACAATATCACACTATACGATTCTCCACAGCGATAAACTCGCGACGATTTAGAGTGGAAAAAAGATCACCTTGGCGGCCATTTTCGTCTTGCTTGGGTGTCAACGAGGCGGAGGTGGTGTAAAGAAGAAGAGTCGAACTCGGAGCTGCCGAATGTGAGACTGATGTCCGGATGATACCGAGGCCGAGTATTTATATGAAAGCGAGCCAATGGAGAGCTCCATTACTTCTGGTGCACGTACGTGATCGGGTCGCGACACGCGTACACGCCTGGCCTGGAAAAGTTTCGCCCGACGTGCCTCTGGCTCTCTGCTCGTCTTCTTCCGAAATCCGTATATACACCTAGCGCACCGATGAAAGTGACCGCTCGAACGCGCGTGGCCGACTTTTCGCTCCTCACCACCACCTGCAGGCGCATGATGCGAATTTTTTTGGCCTTTAATTCGGGGATATGTATTATATATGCATATTGTATAGAAGCTTTTATCGATAAGGATCGCTGGGTTTCACTTGATATACGCACTTCCTGCTTTTTTTCGGCTTCGATTGTGAAAAAATTAAGCTTCTCGCAACCTCGTTAAAATTTTAACGAAGGCACATTAATTCAGAAATTTCCTTATACAATGAGCGCAAGAAAAACTGTCCAAAAAGTATACAGCTCGCATATTAGATAAGAATTACGCTCTAATAAAACCGCGCATATCATATTTCCTCTCTTAGATCCTCTCGAGATAAGTCCCCAAACTGCATCACAGTAGACATGAGGCAGAGAAAGAAAAAGGCGTGTCGAGCTGCATCGATCCATCTATTCCATCGGACAATATTTTTCCTAACAAGTCTCTGTCTGCTCTCGTGTGCTTTCACCTTCGCGTTGCGTAAGCTGCGGCTTTTGGGCGCTCTCGCGTAAGTGTAGCGCTTCCGTCATGTCCCCGGCGCGGAAAACTCCTGCGGAATACCGAATGCGATGCGCCTCGGCGACCTACTAACGCGATTCGTTTTTCGCGCCTTGGCAGGAAAGCTGCTGTTAGTTAATGAGGATCGATATGGCGAAACGATTGCCGTTTTAATAGCGAGCATCGTCGAGCTTTGAATTTTGAAGGCGTCGTTTGTGTTTCGTTAGAATTTTTTTCGACGATAGCGAAATCGACGCAATAATCCGTTATAGCTATCTGACCTGAAATACACGGTTTGATTTGCATTAAAAAAGAATAAACGCGCGGTGTATATTTACTATATACGATCAGCATTTTGCATTTCAACAAGCGCAGCGCACCTCGATCTGTATTCCGCGAGGAATATCATGCAAATTGTCTGCGAAGAGAAAATAAATGATTGCGAGACAATGAGTTCGGCGTATATGTGCCAGAACAAATCCTAATCATACGAGAGAGTCCGCAGAATCGTCGTTAAAGAGACATACGTGCTTGCGAGAGAGCGATAAAATCGCTTATTAAGGTGTCAAAAACTGCGCCGTCAGTCGCGCGTAAATAATAATAAAAGGAGAGCCGAGTACGCGGCCTTTAATATTCATGAGAGAGCGAAGCACTTTCACGTCCTGTCTCTCTGTACTATTGCGCGACAATGAAAGTAGCGGCGGGCTACCGTCGAAATCGTCTCTCGGATTGATTATATAGGGATAGCTATACTTTTTCTGATTCATCACTGTAGCGATGAATTTTTGTCATCGATATGTGTTACGCGCGAAAGCGTGTCTATTGTGTATTGGGAATTGAATGGGTGAGAGAGCTGATGGGCTTCCGTTGAAAAGTGAAATGAATGAAGATATATGTTCTAGCTTTATTGGGCTTGCTTTGTTGAATCGACGTAAAATAGTGTCTGCGATTGATATGTATAATTTTAGATACAGCCAGCTATGCCAAAACTGCCTTCTCAGGCTTCTCACATTCTGTTACTATTATAATGAATATTTTTCTTACCCTTCCCTACTTTACCAAGAATATCAAGTACCATTCTGCTATGAACGATTTGCAATAAAAAAAATCACAGCTCATCAGTCGAAAGTTCGGCCCAGTAACCTCACGGTAAACAAACCACTAATCTTCCTTAGCGCCGCCGGGTTCATCGCACCTCTCGCATCATCACACCTTACGCAACATCGACGCGATGAATCTCCGCGTGGCTCATAAAATCTCTCGCGATGATTCAGCGCGAGAAGATGTACCGCAGCCTTGACCGTGAACCGCTGTCGTCCCCGCGGGCACCTCTGCATCTTCTTCGGACGCTTCCTCCTTCTCTTCTTCCTCGTTCCTCTCTTGCGTATATATATAGCGTTGTGTAATACGTTGCGTCGATGCTCCTCTTTGAACCACGGAGGACGTTCACCTGGTTGCCAGAGGAATACTTTTTTTAGTATACTGTTGGAGATCCGTGTTATTTTTATACATGCCACATTGTATGACACTTATTCTAAAATACTTTGCTAAAGTACATAAAAGACCCGACAGGTGGCGTCGTTGTTCTATTGCTTTATTAGCTATATCGAGGAAAGTGTTTTACGTAGGATTTTTTGAGAGCAACTTCTTGCTTGGCTCTCCACTATAGCGTATTATACAACGATTATGCGCTTGAAAAAAGTAAATCTCGCGAAAAAGAAAAAAAGTTAAGCGAGTAACACCGAGAAACGTAAACAAGTCGATCCCAAGACGTAAACAAACTCCCACAAGTATACCGGCTGAAAAAATCAACGCAAACTGCGACAAGGGCCGGCTTTCTCCCTCAACATAGCAGCTTTCGCAATCGCAGCCGTGCGTATAATATGTACGTATACGAGTGTAAGGCCCTTGGTTAAAAGGTTCCATAATTCACCGCGGCAATGTCTATGCGCGAGAATTGCTGCAGGTGAAAAACTCAATTCCAGATGTCGCTCCCGGCTAAATGTAACTATCGCACTGTTATTGTCTCTATCGGTTTTTCTACCGTGGAGTGGCTTTTTGGCGTAGTTTACTGAGTCGTGTAGTGATTTATTGCCTGCTGATTACTTGTTATTGTTTTGTTTTTTTCAATTCTCCAGATAATCTTGATATAATTGTTTTTGAATAATAGAAAATATAAAAGTAAGGTTAATCGAAGAAAAATTCATGGTACATATTGCACAGAAGCCACACGCAGTGTCACAATAGCCCTGGAGCACAGAAGCGACAGAATTAAACGCGGAAGCCTGGCCTTTATGTCTCTCGCAGCTTCGCATCAGGAAAAAATCGTACACACGTGCAATGGTTATAATTGCTCGGCTATTAGAAATTTTTCTCCGACGGATAAACGCCTTAATCAAATTCGTTGATCGCCCCGAGTTTTTCCCTCTCTCGTAATTTTCAGTTATACGCGCGAAATGATGTCATCTGGAACGGCGGCAATTATTTTTTACTCGGCGGTGCTCAGAGCTTTTGCAAAAGACCTCTTTGACGCAATAACCGTGGATATTTTTAATCCCATCGCGAAGACAAACAAAAAAAGTTTTTGTTTATCGTGTCATTAATTAAAATACCTCTCGACCCGAGGAAGAAAAATTCTCCGCGAATTGAATTTGTCCCCTGCATCGACGAAGTGTCTCCTGCGCCCTAAATCTAAACCACGCACACACGCGCGCATTATGAAACGTCAGTCGTTCCTTTTTTTTTCCTCTACGATCTTTGTCTCAGAGCGGCAGCTCCATCAAGTGCAGGAAAGTCCTGAAAGGATTACGAGCGTTGTTGGTACGTTGCACTGCTAGACGAGCAGCTGTCGCGTATATCTTATCGAACTGAGGTAGCCTGCAGTTATTCGTCGGATAAAAATGCAATGATCGATGCCAGGGGGCGTGTGCGCGATAAGTGGGCTCCTTCGAGCTATATAACCGAGACACGGGGTTTCGAGAGGATTAGATAGCTTCTGTGTGTGGATTAGAAGAGAGAAGCGATCTTTGCTGCGCTGCAAGTTTCGGCTGATGCTATGGCGTTCTTGGTAGGGTAGCTTGATTTTTTTCCATATCTCTCTCTTTTTTTGTACTTTCGATCAAGTTCTATACAGTAACAAAAAAAAAAAAAAAACCGTTCTCTCCTAGAAAACTCTGACGACTCTGACCGCGCTTCTGGCCTCGTCCAGCGCTCTCCTGGTGAAACAACCCTCGGTCCTGCTCAATCCTCTAGCCCCGGTTGGTTCAGTGGTTCCGGTACCAGCAGCAGTAAAACCTCTGGAGCATCCGAACGACGACGCGTACCCGCAGTATAGCTACGTATACGACGTACAGGACGCCGTGACCGGTGACTCGAAGAGCCAGCACGAAGAACGCGACGGTGATGTAGTTCGCGGTGGTTATAGCTTCATTGAGTCGGACGGTAGTCGACGCATCGTCGACTACGTCGCTGATTCCGTGAACGGATTCAACGCTGTTGTTCGTAAGGAGCCTGGAGTCGCTCCTCCGACTGGTCCAGTGGGACCAGTGGGACCAGTTGTGCCCAAGGTACCCGTGGCACCGCATCCTCTGGGACCTGTTCCTGTTGACCTGACTTATGGTGGAGGTCTGCCTTATGGATACCCCAGAGGTGTTCCAGGTAATAAGGTTTTGCGAAGCCTGTTTTTAATGCTGAGAATTAAATACGTGCATGTATCGTGAAAAAAAGCAACGTGAGAATCCTGTATATAACATGTTTAACGCGCACGTCGGTTATCTTCGATTCAAAGTACTCATATATTGTTGCAGATTTTTTTCTAAAACATACATTTCTTCATTCGGTAATTTTCTTATTCAACAGTAGCAGCAGTTCCACCATCGAGCACCTTCGTCTCGGTGTCCCGTCAGCCTCCTGTGACTTTGCCTCGTCCTTACGGTCTGGCGCCTTTCAATCCCTACGGTGCAGGACCTCTCTTCGCTCCGAATTACGGACTGGCTCCAGCGGTGGTCCCTGCGCCGGTGGTTGCACCCCTACAACCTGCTCTGCCACCTCAGAAGCACCTTCCCATCGGTCGCTATGGCTACGCGCTGGCTCCCAATGTGCCCTTCGGTTACTCCTACCAGCATTAGAGGTTGGAAGGGAGGTTTCGCGTGTGAGAGTTGAATTTGAAGCGAAACTGATTTCATTTTTGTTCGTTGAAAGTGAGATTCAGTTTCGCGTTTCTACTACAAAATTGCCTTTTGATTTTATCGAAATTATTCTCTTTAATTACACACACTCTCGCCGCGAACGCGCAAGACGGTACATGGTTTCCTCGCTGAGTTTTAGATTCGTTTTCAATTTTTGTTTTGAGTTCAAATTTTGAGATTCGACTATTTCGTGCAATATTTGATAATTGGGTTAAGATAATTTTGTGCAATCACTTAAAAAAAGGGGAAATACGCTTAGAAGAAAACGAATGCTGTACTCGGCTATATATATGTCAGTAGTAACAGACAACTGTGGACAGACGACTGTCGCTATAAAACTGTATACGTATACGCTTACTTTTCGTACTATTACAGGAAACATGTGATTTTGTAAACCGCCTCGATTTCATAATCAAGCTACATAACATATATATAAATGAAAATGTATTGTAATTACAAAATACACGTATATATAACAAATAAACGATATTTTCACAGATAGCAAGAGCAAAAGGTTACGTTTTCTTGATCTCCCATCTATTACGAAATCAAAATCTATTTCATACCTCGAGACGCGAAGTTATTTCTCTCGATAAAATAAATCTCGCATTACACACGCCATCACGCAACAATAACGAACCGGTGCATACCTGCTCTCCGCTTCGTTGGACAATTGGCAAATGTCGGCCGGACCGTCCGAGAAGCTATCTTTATACCATCCTCGCAAAAAGATCAGACAAGTTCTTCCCACCGAGAAAATTTTGAAGGCCGCGTTGCGCAACCACCGAGACCTTCGTCCGGAGATCGGGTCCAGTGAGACTCGACCGGTTTCGCGAATTATATTTTGCACGAGTCGAGAGGAATCTTATTATGGTCGAGGATGATGATGGTGATGGTCGAGAGGGCGATTATGGTGTTAGCGTGAGGTATTTGGCAATAATTTAATTAGCGAAATAAGAGGAAAGTATGGTGAGAGCTTTGGTTAATTGTCGAAGGATGGACACGCGTGTTATATGCACGACCTTGAAAGGACGTGAAAAAAGAGGCGGCGAGATAATATAAAAACTGGTTTTTTACAACCAAAACATTCGCTTGTTTTTAAGGTTTCTGCGATTGAATCGCGATCAAAGGTTGCTCTGGAAAGTGGATCAGTAATCAACGTTTCAAGTTCAACCGGCCAAATGAATCTAATACTTTTCCTTAAACATTGCGGTTGTGCTAAATTTACCCTAAATTATTACAGCGATTCGCAATAAATTTTATGGTCGCCGTCGAAATTGGTTCGTTTTTTGTTGCACGTTGCCACCGGGGACCGATTGTTCCTTTACAGCTGTATTAAGAGAATGACGCTTTTTTCTGAGAGAAGAAAAATTTTATTACGGTCCAGTGCTTTATACCCGGATAATTCATCTGATGAATAAAAAGTAGGTTATGGCAGTTAAAGTATAAACGTGTGATTTATTATCAAATAAAAAGTAATTTACAATTTTTAAAAGCTACCTTTTCATAATCGTTAATTTATATCTCAAAAGGTATTAAGTACGCCTTCAGCGGCTATAAAATTCTATATACAAATATACATTGCAATTTTTACGATCGTCTATTGATAGAACTCGGAATTTCCACGGAACAGCTGGTATCCCGGTGGAATGCCAATCATCGCCGGGAGAGACGTGTATCCCGGTGGAAGATCGTCCTGTTTTTGCTTTTCCATTGGAACGGTAGCTCGGAACTGTTCCTGGGCTGAATGAAATCCAGGTTGACTTTCGTACAACTGTCCTATGTTTTCATTATTCCCAGCAGTTAAAGTTGAGTACGACAGTGGCTCTGGTTGAGTTTTCGGTAGGAGGAAGGGCGTCGCTAGGGCAGCGTGATCGTGGAAATGCTTGTGGGATATCGTGTAGTCCGGCGTTGATTGATAGACGTGGGAAAAGGCTGTATCGCAAGATACTCGGCTTGCGAGGATCCACGTGACGACGAAGTAAACTAGGAATTGATTTATCTGCAAAGAAAATAGTCGAAGCAAATTTTAACACGTTTAGATTTTGTATGTAATATAGTTGAAACTAGCGCGTCTCACCAAAGACATGATGCTCGCTTTACTCGACCTTCACGACTGATCCTAATTCCTCTAATCTCCAGCAGATATATCCCAACTCTCACCTACTCGCTTCCCCGTCCATCAGCCAATGCCATCCACATTTCCTCTCACAATCAAATATATATGAAATTTCTCTTTCTCTCTAGTTCAATCTCCCATTTCACACGAACAACTCATTAATCGCTATACCCAGTCAAAACGATCTGACAGCTTCAAATTCCAAAGCTGCATGTTACGCCACGTCCGATAGGATATAGATATTAAAACGAGATCGGCTACGTATTTCGTGTTGTTTTGTTTTTGCGCAATCGTTCGCTGCGTCTAAACGATCTTTATCTGTGTATACAAGAGTCGTTGAGCATACGTGCGGTTTCGACAGTTTTTTCGATATAGGTCTATACTGAAATTAGGCTATACTATGGCTACCGGGCCCCGAGGGTCTTGGTGCCAATTAATATTCAGAAGCATTGTGTTTTTTTTTCCAGACGCGGGTCTACATTTTCGGGCCGGTGATTTTTTTTCAAAAGTGAAAGGTTCGTTTTCAATTAGACCTGCTTAGGTGAGGACTCGCGCGTGTCTTAACCCATATAGATCTGTGAGCTGTTCAGCACGTCATGGTTTTTGGACCATAGATATTGATCGCGTGCGTGCTCAAGGTCTTGGGAGATTATTTTTGTATCAGCTCGATTGAATTCTTTGTAGATTTTTGTACGTTGACAAAATATCTGTGTTTGTGTTGTACTGATGAAGTACGTGCTGGGAGGAAGGATGAATAATTTCTTAACAACTTCAAATTTCATGGTGAATGAAGGTTAACATTTATTAACAGAAACAACATGACGGTTGGCATCATACAACATATTGTTAAAACAAAGTGAGCATTGAACTCATCAAACACGCGCGGTAACGTGTCGGGCCATAACAATAAAGCCGTTGATCCTCGAGTCGTCAAGACGTATAGATAAAACAAAAAAACCAAAGATGAATTACATCGAAGTGACTAATTGACGATGTGGAGTGACCGTCTTCTTGCAGATGATCAGCATTGCTAGCTACCCACGTATCGGGTAGTAAGAAGCTAATTCTGACGACGGGATGTCCTCTCTTCGACTATACATTTACCAGGAGCTGGTGTAGTGGGCAGCGGGAGCTGCGTAGGCGGTGTGAGTGATGGCTGGGGCGGCAGCAGCGTAGGTGGTGTGGACGGCTGGGGCAGCAGCGTAGGTGGCGTGAACAGCTGGGGCAGCAGCAGCGTAGGTGGTGTGGACGGCTGGGGCAGCAGCGTAGGTGGCGTGAACAGCTGGAGCAGCAGCGTACTTAGCGACGACCGGGGAGGAGTAGGTCAGAGCTGGGGCAGCAGCGGCGTAGGTGGCGTGGACGGCTGGGGCGGCAGCGTACTTAGCGACGACAGGGGATGAGTAGGTCTGGGCGTAAGAGTGGACAGCTGGGGCAGCGTAGGTCTGGGCATAGGAGTGGACAGCTGGGGCAGCGTAGGTCTGGGCATAGGAGTGGACAGCTGGGGCGGCGTAGGTCTGGGCGTAAGTCTGGGCGTAGGCTGGAGCCGAGTAGGTGGCGTAAGCTGGGGCAGCAGAGTAGGCAAGGGCTGGGGCAGCAGCGTAGGTCTTGACGACTGGGGCGGCAGCGGCATAGGTGGCGTGGACAGCTGGGGCGGCGTAGGTGGCTACGGCTGGAGCAGTGGCAACGGTCTTAACGACTGGGGCGGCGGCGTAGGTGGCGTGGACAGCTGGGGCAGCGTGTACGGTCTTGACAACGGGGGCGGCAGCGACGGTCTTGACGACTGGGGCGGCAGCGACGGTCTTGACGGCAACGGTGGCGGGCTGCTTCTCGACAACGGCGTTGAATCCGTTGACGTCATCGGCGGTGTAGTGAACGGTACGGCGGGTGCCATCGGACTCGAGGAGGGAGTAGCTTCCACGGACGGCATCACCATCGCGCTGCTCCTCTTGGCTCTTGGAGTCACCGGTCAGCTGGTCCTGGACATCGTACGAGTACGCGTACTGGGGATGGGGGTCGTATTCGGCGTCGACGGCCTTGGTAACGACGGTCTTGGCAACCGGAGCTGCGTAGAGGACTGGAGCCGGGGCGAGAGGAGCCGCTTGATGGATGTGTCCGGCGTTGGCGCAAGCCACGAAGGCGGCGAGGGCGAGGAACTGAAAACGAAAATTAGTTTGTAAAATTACCGTAGCTGGCGAAAAAATATGTTCACTTAAAAATCAGAATTAAATCTGTGCGCAAAAATTTTTCGACGATCGAGCTAATTAAGCGACAAACTTACTCTGAATGCCATGATTGAGCTGCTTGTTTGATGAGTTCTCAGCTGAAACTGATGTCGAAGCTAGGATCTAAACGTCCTTATATACTAGACGAGGGAAGCGCAGCTGTCTAAATTATTAGCGGCTCAGAAACGCATATGCTCGTTGCCACGCCTTCCAAATTCACTTCTTTCACGAATAATTTGTCCCACCTCCGGCACATATGTGGCCAAATCTCGCATAATCGCATCGCTCGTTGTCGCCGCTCGATCAAATCGTTGGTCTAGTTTCACGAGCCATCGGAATTTCATCTGGGAAGAGAGGCGAAATAATACGTCAGCTCGTGGAGTGACAAGGTGTTTCGCTGCTCTCTCGCCGCGCGCGGAAGATCGGGTCAGCGAGATATACTAATAAAGATCCAGGGCCTTCAATCTCTTTCCCTCGATAGGTCGATTACGACACGGTTGCGTTTACGCCGACTTCTCGCGCGACCTTTGAGTTCGAGGGCCTGTGATTTGTGCCCGGTTTAATACGGGGTAATTAATCACGATGACTAGCTGGTATTGTGTGGTCTGTCTGCAGTTTCGACAAATTTGCGCCGGTCGGGGGCCTTGTGCAGTTGCCGATTGTCTGGGCTGAGAATAATGGCTTGCTGAGAAATGCAGACAGCGTTGCGAATTTGCGATATAAGGATATATAAACTTTTGTTGACTTAACACACGATGGTGATGTGTATACTGTATTTACGCTTGATTTCACGAAGAAAATTTAACAAAATTTTACTTGGATTATGTTTTATATGTTATATTTTTTTTTCGTTTGATTCTTTGAACTCATTAGAATTTCAAAAACTTCCATGAAGTTTCTCCTTCAAAGATTTGCAGCAGTCCATCGAACACGAACAAAATCAAAGCTCTCGCGAAGGACACCGTGATTAATATAAATATCGTAAATATTAATAAACCCAAGATATAAAAAATATAACAGCACTCTCACAATAAATACATATTTAACGAGCAGATTTATTATTCATAGAAGACAAGCATATTAGGAAAAGGTATATCCGTAGCTCCAGATCTACATTGGCGCGCTTAGAAGGCGCTACCGGTTTGAGATAATCAGATCAGGCATAACTAATCGATCAATTTCTCTCGGTTACGAGAGTAGACTCCGCCGGTGAAAAGCCTCATAAGTACCTAAATCAACATAAGCTTTCATTTTCATCCCACCGAGTTCTCCCGTTGCAATAATAATAATTACGTCGTCTAGCTAACAATTTACAAAGCCGACGCGGTATTCGCTTTCAAGAGCACCGCAAGAGATAAAACGAGGCGTAAAAAAAATTACCGCGAAGCAGCTGCATCAGCGGTGCTCTTCTTGCGAGAGAAATAAAGGAGCAAAAGAGAAAGGTGACGTAACGGAGAGTTTATTGGGCGTATTATACGTGCTGGCCATCATCAGTAAAAGTGAATCAGGCGGCCCCATCAGCGCGGCGGCGAAATATGTAGGGCGTGTGTATCCCCGCGAGCTGTATTGCAACATCGAAAGAAAGAAGGAAAGAATAAGCAAGGGACCCAGGGGTTACTCGTTGCCTCCGGGATGGTCGCGAAGGCGGGCTAATGTGTGGCTGTATGATGGGAGGGAGACCGCGTCATTTGAGACACAGGAACGTCCTCGGACATAAAGTTGAGTATATAAGCCGGGGTTCGTTCGAGTTCTGGCATCACTCGATCAGCCTCCGCTTCACAGTCCGATCGATCCCAACGATCTCGCTAATCGTACACAATGGCCTTTAAGGTAACGTTCTTACTCAATATAACCTCTTGAGTGCTCTATAAATAACAAAATTCGATCTAACGTGAATTTTCGTCCATACAGTTCGTCGTTCTCGCTGCCCTCGTGGCCTGTGCCAGCGCTGGAAACATCGCCTACTCTGCTGGGCCAGCTTACCACGCAGCCCCAGCTGTGGCCTACTCCGCAGGTCCAGCACTGCACGCTGCTCCAGTTGCCTACGAAACACACGCCGCCCCCATTGCCTACAAATCTTACGCCGCCGCTCCTATCGCCTACAAATCCTACGCCGCTGCACCCGTTGCCTACGCCGCCCCAGTAGCCAAGGCCGTCGTTACCAAGACCGTCGACGCCGACTACGACCCCAACCCCCAGTACAGCTACTCCTACGATGTCCACGACACCCTGACCGGTGACGCCAAGAGCCAGCAAGAGCAGCGCGACGGTGACGTCGTCCGCGGCAGCTACTCCCTCCTCGAGGCCGACGGTACCCGTCGCGTTGTCGAGTACACCGCCGACCCTCACAACGGATTCAACGCAGTCGTCCACAAGGAGCCCGCTCAGGTCGCCGTTAAGGCCATCCACGCCGCCCCTGTCGTCAAGGCCGTTCATGCTGCACCAGCTGTAGCTGCCTATGCTGCACCTGCTCTGGCCTACAAGTCTCACGGCGCTTACTACTAAATTAGGCTTTGACAATGTTTAGGCTTGTGATATGTATTATTTTTACCTTCCTTGCACCGACAGTCTGACTATATGTAAATGTATATTTTTTTCTACCGTTTCTCTACTATGCACATGGACGACGATCTTCTTATGATAAGGCTATATGTATTTGCGTACCTTAGGTAGGCCTGTGAAATAAGTTTGTAAATATATCGAATAAAATTCTTTTCATAGTTCCCATACTTAAATCACTGCTCTATTCAATTATTCTGACCTTGTCTTCAAATATTACAAAGTGGACTTCAAAGTATTGTAGATTACAAAGTTTCTTATTCCTTACAAAGGATCTATGCATAATTACATTTTTTAGATGATTCGAGAATTTAAAATTTACTGCACGGTAAAATTATGTTTTCAGACATAGAAGGAATTTTGTGAAACAAATTAGAAAAAAGTTACGTAGAACTAAATTCGAGGAATGGACTTGAAAGCAATCAATAATAAGAGATAAAGAGCAACGCATACTTTTGTATATGCAAATGTTAGGTACAAAAATGTATTCTGTATAAATTTTTGTGGTTGAGATAAATTATCTGAATGTAAATCAGAGTAATCTAACTAGCTGCTATGTATTAGCATATTTTAAATCGTTTTCTATTGGAGATACAAATATTTATCCAAAATTTCTTGTGCATGTATCAGCTTACGAATAGAAAACTGGTATGGGAAAGTTTTAAAATATAAATTCGGAGCTTATGGCAGTGTGACACTCTTTGTTAGAAACTGTAGAGTGTATAACATAATTTCGATTTGAACCGTGAAACGTCCCATAATGTCTCGGGATTTTCGAAACAAAACGGAACATATACCCGTATTCGAGGAAGGATATTTAAATTGTTTAAATTTATTCTCATTGGCAAATGTTCGCTGAATTAATTTTCTAATTTTATAACCTTTTCATACGATTGCATAGCGCGTGTGATTAGAACTTTTGAGTTATTATCCGAAAAATGTTATCTCTGTAAGTTTGCTGTAATTTACAGGAGAAGGTCTATGGCGTAAGGGCTAAGGACTGCACAATCAAGGTCGATAAAGTACCTTTTCCGTGTGACTTGATGCTAATTTTCGTATGCCGATTCGTACTTTCTACTAGTAATACCAGCATCAAAGACAAGCTTTGACCTTTAACTGCATGCATTGGAGTGCATACACTTTATCAGGTGGTCTGAAAAAATGTGAAAGGACATTTTTTTCGTACTTTTATCGAACAAATGATGATACATGCTTTTATGAAATATATTTTGGATTAAACAATCCGATATCCTGTGTTTTAACACTGTTAATTTATGTTTGATTGTCTTTTGTCAATATTTTTAATAGGTATGTTTATTAGATATGGCTTTAAAAAGAATTGGAATATTTTTAGTTTTGTCAAGAAAAGTAATTTTTGTTCTAAGATAATGCTGGATTATTCATTTATATATCTATATCTAGTAAAAGAATTAAAAATTACAAAGAAATGGTTTCAGATTGTGAGCGAACCCATATGTCGACTGTAAGCTTATTATTAAATCAAAATGCATTCGTATGCTTGTCATTTTTGCTTTATCTTTGTAATCACTTTAATCAATATTTAAATAAGCTGTACAAAATTTGGTAACATATTAATCGTCACAGTCAAGGGATTCGTTATTCCGAGTACTATCTGGACTATTCGAATGAATGGACTGACGAAATCAATGAAAAGTCAATCTTACTAGTGTATACAGTGTGCAACATCTGTTAAAAAGTTCATTCGAGAATGCACTATCATGTGACCAGAAGTGGTCAATTTTGGTTTCGGGGATAAACGGGAGGAGAATGGTCGGAGACGGTGCGCAAAATTCGGGAATGACCATGGCCTGCGAAAAATCTCGAGTATATAAGCTCGGACCCTTCCAAGTTTTGGTATCATTCGATCGCCTTCGAATTTCAGTCAAGTCAACTGAAGCAAGCAATTCCACAAAATGGCCTTTAAGGTAAGCAGCATCAAGTATAGAGTTTTTATTCTGCAAAAAACCAATAACTTTTTGCTAAACCTAGCACCAAAATCAAAATTACTCAGAATTTTTAATTTTTTTATTTTTATTTCCACAGTTCATCGTCTTTGCCGCCTTCGTGGCTTGCGCTAGCGCTGGAGCTATCCCAGCTGCACCAGTGGCATACTCTGCTGGATACGAAGCCGCCCCTGTGGCATACGAGTCTCATGCTGCGCCCATAGCTTACGAGTCTCACGCTGCACCTATCGCTTACGAGGCACACGCTGCCCCTGTGGCAATCGCTGCCCCAGTCGCCAAGGCTGTCATTGCCGAGGACTCTTACGACCCTCATCCCCAGTACAGCTACTCCTACGATGTCCATGACGCCATCACCGGTGACTCCAAGACTCAAGAGGAGCAGCGCGACGGTGACGCCGTTCGTGGCAGCTACTCCCTCCTCGAGGCCGATGGTACCCGTCGTGTCGTCGAGTACACTGCTGACGCCCACAGCGGATTCAACGCTATCGTCCGTAAAGAGCCCGGTGTACATGCCGCCCCCGTTGCCGTCAAGACCGCCGTCCACGCTGCTCCTGCTGTCGCTGCATACGCCGAGCCTGCTGTCGCCTACAAATCTCATGGAGAATATTACTAAATTATTGAGTCAAGACTTTTAGGAATGTAGTATTTATTATGAGAGTTTTAGACAAAATATCTTCTCTTCTTCGCACAACGATTATTTCACTACGATCTATATCCATGCACAATCTACATTCTCAAAGTAAGCTATTTGTACCTAAGGCTAGCATGTTTAAATTATTTTTGTAAATAAATCAAACAAATTTTTACCATAAACATCACATTTTATTCTTAATTTATTTACATGATTCTACTTATCCTCTACTTAATATCAACAATAGAAAATGTTCTAAATGTCAAGTTAAGCATTTCTATAATTTTAATACAGAATTAAGAAGAAAGAAAAAAAAAATAAATTTGTAGCCGCTGGAAAAGCGATTTGCACACATGCGCTAGATATAGCATATTGAAGCCCAGTAAAAATTTACTGCACGGAGAAAAAGATCCGCCACCCTGATGGTGAGCGAGCATGAAATCAGCTGTAGTGCCACTAAAGTAACCGGAAAGAAAATAGTTTTGGACTGGTCTGCTTTTCCCCACCGCTCAATTTATTAGCTCTCTAGTCTCTGGCTAGCTAAGATAGGTGTCACATTGGCACTTTCCTATAACTCTCATCATCAAAATCTGCGCTTCTTGTCTAGATAAAGCATTGTATCAGCTAAAGTTTGTCATGATTTTATGTCTACGTAACATACGTATAAATACGATTAGAATAAATAGCATAACTGTATAAAAGGATCGATTAATTTATAAACGTTAATTATGTAATTATAAATGTTTTTAGAAAATCTATTGATTAACAACAAAGTTCGTTGCAAGCACATTGTAGAAAATTTTGTAAGAATTAGTAAATATATGTACCTGTAGCATTGAATAGCGCATTATTCCTAGTGGTATTTTAATATATAATAAATATTTACGTATATTCTGCAAATGATGCCTTGGTTTTTTTTATTTGATTACTGGAACAAGACACGTTGAATTAAGGTCAAAGTAATTTTATTTTTAGTGCATAAATACCGCTCGCAAGATTTCTTTCTCATTCTTTTCTTCACAACTTTCTACTAGTGATGCGAGGTTTTAACGTCAATTGTAACCTTTAAGAATACGTAGACATACTATGCATTTATGAAGACTAAACGGAAACTTTTGCAAAGTGGAAACCTAGTTATGATAATAAGAGCGATCACAAATATATAACATCAATGAAAATAGTTATTTCTCAATTATGTCAATTTGTTATACAATTTTTTCGAATGCAACCAAATCTTTAATAGATTCAGTTATTATTGAGGCCGTATACTCTACAATACTTTTAGAAAGTGCGCCAAAAAAAGAATCTTCAAATTATATATTTCTCTGCATCTAATTCTGCCAGTCAAATTTTAGACGATTCTTTTGACGACGTGCTGTACTCCTTCGAAAATTTTGCGAACCCCATCTTTCACTTCTTCTAATTATAATTTCCAATGATGTATCAACATGTCTACACGGGCCTACGGCTTTGCTAAAAATAAAACAATTCTAGACACATGGTTATGTGAGCAGAGTTGGTTCATTTTCGCCTGCGGGATGAGGTGGGGTGGTGGTTGGCGGATTGACAGTGCGATATTTGAAATGAGAACAACGGCCATGATGTTGTAGGCCAAAAATTGAGTATATAAGCCCGGAGCCTCCTGACTGTAAGCATCATTCGATCAGCCTTCTCATCTCAGTCGGCACGGCTCAAACAATCAATCTCCCACAATGGCTTTTAAGGTAAGACAGTAGACGCCAGAGAAGAGAAGAATTAAAATCTTTATAATGTCATATTAAACATTTTTACAAATAATTTTTAGCTTTTTCTAATAGATTGAATAATTTTCTTAATAGATTGAAATAATTGTTAAAAGTAATTTGACGTTAAAACACAAAATAAAGAACAAACATCATGTAGTTAATACGATGAAAAACTTTTGTATAATCTAATCAAACGCTAATCCTCTATTTCCAGTTCGTCGTTCTCGCTGCCCTCGTGGCCTGTGCCAGCGCTGGAGACATCGCCTACTCTGCTGGACCAGCTTACCACGCAGCCCCTGCTGTGGCCTATTCCGCTGGCCCAGCTCTGCACGCTGCTCCCATAGCCTATCAGGCACATGCCGCCCCCATCGCCTACAAATCCTACGCCGCCGCTCCCGTAGCCTACGCCGCCCCTGTTGCCGCTGCTCCCGTTGCCTACGCCGCCCCAGTAGCCAAGGCCGTCGTTACCAAGACCGTTGACGCCGAGTACGACCCCAACCCTCAATACAGCTACTCTTACGACGTCAACGACGCCCTGACCGGTGACTCCAAGACCCAGGAGGAGCAGCGCGACGGTGACGTTGTCCGTGGCAGCTACTCCCTCGTCGAGGCCGACGGTACCCGTCGCGTTGTCGAGTACACCGCCGATCCCCACAACGGATTCAACGCCGTCGTCCACAAGGAGCCCGCTCAGGTCGCCGTTAAGGCCGTCCATGCAGCCCCTGTTGTCAAGGCCGTCCACGCCGCCCCTGTCGTCAAGGCCGTCCATGCTGCACCAGTTGTAGCTGCCTATGCTGCCCCTGCCCTGGCCTACAAATCTCACGCCGAATACTACTAAATTTATAATTGAGTCAACATGTGATAGAGTTATTTATTATGACTGTCTCTGATACCATTATACTCATCAGCTTTATACATACCGGCAAACGACGTTCTTTAAAATAAGTTAATTGTATTTTTGTCTCTAACGCTAAATAAGTCTGTAAATATGTTTAATAAAACTATCCGACACAGCTTTAATACTTGAATCTTTGCTTGATCTATTCTCACTTATATCCTATCATTTAGTTATATAAATTAGACAAATTTCCTTCAACTTCATATTTATTCATTGAAGTATTTACCGAAAGAAGTTGCATCAGGACTCGACGACAATAAAGTTACGAACTAGTAAAAACATCAAAACATCATCGATCAAAATAAGAATTAAAAATCATTACACAACGTTGTGAAAAGTAAAGCTTCCATTCAATGCACTAAAAACAAAAAAAAACAAAAATAATACTGAAGACAATCACAGAATCGATCAATCCAGGCGAACGCGGTAACGCTTCGATTAGCATACAAAATCTCATGACACTGACACCGACAAGTCTTCTCCTAAAAGACCGGCCGAGCGCTTTCTACGCCACCGAAATTCGGGATACCCCGAACGAGAGTGAGAGTGCGAGAGAAAGAGAGCAGCGGCGCAGTGAGAAAAGGACGCCTATACCGGTCGTCCTTGATACCAATCTGGTAATGAGGTATTGCTGCCGCTTTTTCCCGGCAGTCGCAGATGCTTCTCTACTCTTTCGTGCGCAGGCTCTCTTTCTCTCTACTGACAAAGGAATCGCGAGCACCTGGAAAAAGAAGTAGGCTTCTGTCGCGTTGAAATATGACTGCGACTCTTTGTGCTTATTATTCCCGACAAATTGCTGTTGAGTTTTGGATAAATTTATCGAACAGATTTGTAATTGGGTTGTTTGAATGGGTAGTTTGAAAATTAATCGGTTTCTTTATTAATCTGAATTGTGACATTCATAAAAATGCTTACTGACCGCAAAAGGTACTCGCAGCTTATTTGTTGTTTTTGCTCACTTTATAGATGGCTGACTGCTTTCAGAGAACTTTTTAAGTAGAACATTCAGTTTTCGATGGAACCGTCATGGTGAGATCAATTTTGAAGCTTTGGCATTTGGTCCACTTCCTTGTACTATACATGCAAATTTTGCAGCATCGAGTAAAAGAACATCAGGATATTCGGAGGATTACGTGCCAACGCAAAAGAAAATCCAAGAACCGAGGAATTCGATAAAGACTTGTTGTATAACCGTGTAGTGTTATGAGAAGGATAAATCAGATATCGGATTAACACAGGTACAAGTGACGTGTGCGATTATGTCAGGCCATTTTGGAATATTCGATTGCATTGTGTATTCGCTTAAATCGAACCGCTTGACTTCTTATTGAAAAAAGATACGTTCAACTTTCCAATTCTTTTGATGCTATATCTATCTATGAAATGTACAGATTCATTCTGACCTGGTTTAAAATAAAAAGTCGAAAACCAGATTTTAAAAAGCCAATACAGAAAGCATTCTCCGAGATAGCATCTGCAACAAAGGTATATCGAAAATTCTCATTCTAATGCAATGCAATCGTTTGAAATTTTTCCACGTAACTTAACAAACACTCCTTCGAATAATTATTTGGAATAATTTTTTTCCACTTTTCAATTTAATTGAAGTATTTCATGAATACAAAGCGATAATTAATTGCAAACGATCACGCGAAATCTTATACATGCAGCGTTAATAAGCCCTGTGATGTAGACCGTGAAAAGCAGCAGCCACGGCTACATTGGTACTCGTTTCAGCGTGAAATTCACGTCGCTTGTGTACACAGCCATACAAACAAATTAGTTATAGCTGCAGACTTTACACGCTCTAATGCGTTTCGCCTACTTTTATCTAATAACCATCATTAGGTGCCTTAAACTTGACTCTTGCGCGACTGACAATGAAATTTTTATAGTTCACGGTCGAGTCATGTAATCGAAAGGTTCGTAACGCGATTCGATGCGAATCATAATTATCTCGTAAAATTCGCACGTAGGCCAATTTTGAAAATTGATGGGATACCGATTAACGACGATTGCTGACGTCGAGCTTTTAAAACATCGTAAATCAATTCCTGATAATATGCCTCTCGATGCAATCATAATTCATTGCTTTCTATACCTCAAACCTGATCTTTAGCACAGCAAGTACTTTTGAAAAAGCAGCCCACGTTATTGAAAAAGACGTCCAAGCCATTCCTATTCTTTTTTCTTGTCGAACACCTATATAGAAGAATTATGTTTCCAGCGTCGCTACCTACTCGTGCCTTTGTGCCTCGGGCGATGCCGCGTGATATATTACTTGCACAATCTGGATTATATGCTTGCCACGGAAGAAATTTGAATTCTTCTCGGCGTGTATATGTATTAGCTATACGAACGGGGCGCCGGCGATCTCCAGCTGCGCTCCCGTATGGTAATTCGATTAAGAGGAAGAAATTTCGAGCGACGCGTATCGCAAAAAGAAAGTCGACTGAGCCTGCATCACGACATGATATTGTAGAAAGAATTTCGTCGCTCTATATATAGTTGTCTGGAATTTGACTAAAGCTCTATGGAAACTTGAATCCGATGAAAGATTCTTTATTGCCTGGAAATGATATCTGAATAAAGAAGCTCTACTTTTAGATATGTCCTATCAACTCGTCTATTACCACTGCACCCGATAATACCTCTTAAATCAAACTAAAAATAGCCTCTTCCAAACGATAGCTTTGCGAATCCATCAGGCTGCAAAGATCGATTTCACGCCGTGTCATTCTCTCTCTCCACCGAAAAGTCTCGGTCCTATCCTCGTTCTCGGTTTACAAGCCACCGCAGACGTTATATTATATAACCGACAATTTCCAGCAGCAGCGCACTCACACACGCGGATCGAACCATTACGACAATGTGGCCCAGTTTTGTGCGCGCGGCCGCGAGCACACGCCCAGTGAAAGTATCTCGGCTGCGCGGGATTACGCATTCGTGTACGTGGATGTGTGTGTGTGTGTGTGTGTGTCTGTGTGTGTTTGTATGTTATATTGTTGGCGAGCCGTGTATTAATCCCCGGCTTTCGCAAGATTTTCATTCTTCGATTTTGTCAACGAGGAGGTATATGGGCTTTGTTCGATAGTCGACCTTGCTGGGGACGCCATCGATTGTTCGTTAGATATTGGAATGCTATTGATTTATGTGTTATGGTTTTCGGTATGAGGATTTTGAAACTTAGCGCATGGTCTTTGGTGTTTCAGTTTTCTTATCGAGATGATTTTTTCCTCGTCAACTTCAACTTCAGTACTTTGGCGTCTTTGTGATTGTGTGGGTTCATTCATTAATCATCTTCTATACAACATGTATACCTACTTGTACGTATGTCACGGCTGTGTCAATACATTGCTTTATCTTTTGATGTGCACCTTGTACTAACAAGGCAGACGATGATTGAATGCATTCAGCAGTTCGTTCAATCCTGCGTCTCTCATCAAATGTCTATTATCGGTGGGTTTACATTATGCTTGAAGTCGACTCGAGAGTTCGAAGGTTGGAAATCGTCGACCTTCGATGTATAATATGTATGATATGGTGAATACAAAGTAATGAAGAAAAATCCACATATAAGATTGGTCGATTCAAGGACACGCAGAAAAATTATTGCCTTCATTCGTTCTATATCTCAATGTCTGTAAATGGGTATAGGTGATATACGACTTTTTTAAGAAGATAAACCCACGATTGTAATATACGATTATGACAATATCTCTATAATATAGAACGATAATTACAAGACAACCCCCTCATTACAGATCACTTTCACTGAGCTAACAAATCACATCTGTCCCTAAAATATATCGGTCCCGTCTTGCGACCACCCAGCTTACCTCAATAAAATTTCTTCTGTACTAAAATACCTTACGAAGCTCAAAGAGGTAACTCACGAAAGCCGAAGATTTAATTCTCCGTCGCGCTCATTCGTTATACCTCCGAAGAGCGAACATCTCTGCGACTTCCTTTTATAAGTTAAGTATAGGATTGTCGTCACGACGAGTAAACCATCCCGCGGCGAATGCAATTATACGCGCGTCTGGACAAAGAAAAAAAGTGTAGAGAAATGCAGTGTAGAAAGGAAATACGAAGGGACGATATTGTAGGTAGAAGGACGTCGCCTCGAGAGCGTTAAATTTGCTGAATTGTTTTTTAACCAAGAGATGGTATAACGTACTTGACACCGAAGACTATAATAATGTCTGTCACTGGTGTCCCTAATGATTGAGATAATGAATGTGTTTTTCGATGTAGAAAAAATAATTTAATTTATTGAAATATTAAATTGTTTACTACAATAAACAAACTTTTGTGCTAACAATGTTTATATTATTACAGCGAAGCTGCAACACCAGATTATTCATCGATTGGATGGCGAATTTTGTTAGTATCCCAGAGGACTCTACAAATAATGGTAAGTACAAATTTGGAAAATGTCATTATATTATTATCCATATAAGGATCGAGAGCGTATCGACGCGCAGCGGTGCTTCGACGAACTCGCTGGTCGAAAGGGTACCAGCTGCGCAAGTATAGTAACAGTCAGTCAAGAGCGAAATCGACCTTAAACGCCGCTGGTAAAGTAGACTCCTGTGAAAATCGGTTTCTGCATTACCGATCGGCTCGTTAATCGTTAAAAGTGAGTCTTCTTAACGGTATATCAATATATGATTCGAGCTTTTTACGCTAAAACATTTTGTATATTAGTGATCCAGTTTTAGCAGAGAGGGTAAAAAAGCGGAGCTGGTTACTAACCACACTTTGCTTTTTATAACAGTTATAAATTTTATTGAATACCTTCTGGCTATAAGGTAAGTCATGTGTGAACATAGAAAACTGTACTATACGTATATGATAAGTATAAATAGAGGAACAAAGGCTCAAATAACAATTTCTCACGAGAAAACACTTTTCAATTTTCACTTATAAATTACAAAGCATATATAACACGAGCAGAAAATTCTTCACACAAGTCGTCACGTCAGACAAACGAAAAGAAGCGGTCCTCGCACGCAAAAAAGTCGTCCTAAAACGAAAGCGTATTTATTTTTCCTCGTCCACACACACACACACCACCAGAGAGTGAAAGACTTTTCCCGCGGCGTAATTTCTTAATTAGCTATGCTCCCGACACTTAAACCTCGGCAGCATAGCACACATAACACCTCCAGCGTCCAGTAAAAACCGACCTGAACAACAAACAACTCTCGCCTCATTTTTCTATAATCCTCATCAGCATACTCATAACATGTATATAGGTATACGTTGCAGTTCGTCACGCTCAACTTGTCGTCCGACTGATAAAAAGTTCCATCCGCTCTCGAGACTCGCACACACACATATAGATGTTGACCGGTATATAATACACACCAGGACGATGTTTTGCATCAGGCTGCATTGTCTTCTCGACTCGCTCGAGCGGAATTTATGGATATTACGGCGAAAGTGATCGCGTATGCATATCGCGTGCGAGATATATATACATGTTATATTACACCGCGAGAAATAAGAAAAGAGAATCTATCGAGATGAGGAGGGAATTTTACTTATCCGCGAATGTTGTGTAAGTCTCGAGAGGATACATTGTTTTGGATCGTGATGGGTAAAAGTTGCCGATTATTATTCGACCTAGAAAAGATGCGGCGCGCGAATTTTAATTGCAGCTCACGCGATGTGTATATGTGTGTAACGTGCTCACTGGGTTCGCGAGAGTCATAAAACCGTGAAGTATTATTGAGATGATTCCACTTTACAGACAATAAATTACCGGCGATGTTTTCGGAGCGAATTTCTCAAAATCGAAAGCGCATGGGCTCTCGGATAAAATATAAATTTTAACGGCGCAGTCCTGCTGATGAGTAGTACAGTGTATAATTCTCAATGTCGGCGTGAAAGATGTACGAGTAGCGTTTAATGCGTCGTTTACTAGTCGTTATCTGGGTAAGATTCAACTGATGAAAATGAGCGTGCGTTTGAATCCAGATTCGATGCGAGTGATTATCATGTGCAAATGATATATATTTTCTTCATTCAAAGGTACAAATGGTACACTTTGTGATTGTAGGAATCCGAACAAATGAATTTTATTTTTTCTTCATCCTGATTAAGTAATCTTGTTTGCAGCATGATTTTTTTCAGTAGCATTTATTTGCAATCATTAAAAGCTCCGACAACGGTCAACGTTCGACCGTAAGCGGGATAGGCACAAAGTATACGAGAGATTTTTGTATACCATCGACGGTATTGGATTGGCCTTCTCTGCACCGCTTAAACTATCCGGCTCTCTATACACGACTGCTCCCATACTCTTGAACTCTGCTTGTCGGTCGTTAGACTTTTTCCTCTTTCGCGCAGACGAGAATATGTTATTGGTTCCGCATTATTAGAAATACATTTCTAGAGAAAGTATAGTTTCCACGTCTTGAATAAATGAAGTTATTAAACTTAACATTAAAAACGGAAAAGCTGCGCACTTTTTTCAAGCAGGAAGCAGTAGTTTTCTTTTCCAATCTGCCTCTAAGACTCGGCCCGCAGATTGTTATGAGCGAAACCGAAAAGTGCCTATGCGCCACCTATCATCGTTAACCAGGAACTAGAGAGTCTGATATTTCAAGCTGAGGGCCAGTCGAAAACTGCTTTATTTTGATATAACGTGGTACACACGTGTGCACAAATCGAAATCAAGTTTAGGTTCGACTCGCAACAGTTTTCAATCGAAACACGGCTCTTGTTATCATATTTTCTCAATTTTCACTTTTTGAGGTTATCAATCGATGCATTCGTACATATCGAGCGCGAAAACTAACAGCCAATCAGATGACGAATAGACTGATTATACCATAACTTTTTAAGAGATAGGATCCCATCAGCTAGAAACACGGCCTTGAGGATCCTTGGGCGGCTGCACGACTGTGTCTCGAGTTTTCACGCGCTCGCTTCACGGTCCATTTATATATACTGTATACATGTATATAACGCAGGGGGGCGCGAAGTACTTTCTCTCTCTCGCGGGTGAAAGTGTTTTTATTCGGCGCGAGCCGAATATCGCGAGTGCGTCGACCGCGACTACTGGAGCAGACGTGGCGATGCGTTGCACATACAGGTGCTGGTGTTCTTTTAAGCAGGTGCTGGTGGATTTGAATTTTAATGACGAACAAATAATACAATTAGAAGTTGATATATACCAACTTTCGAATCGATTTTTTTTTTTCATTTTTCTTTTTAATTCCTCGTTGTTACGAAACTAGCCATTGAACTTTGGAACTGGTTCTGGAGATTCATTTTGATAGTGACTTTGAAATGTTTGCAGGGGAAATTGAAACCAGTATATAATGGCAATTAATTGCTGAGATAGGTGTATATATAAGTTATGCTACGTTATACATGCACTTATATCGTGTAAAACAAAGAGCGTGAAATTCGCCAAAGACGGTGAACCAAAAGAAAGCTGATGGTTCATCGACTCCCTCGGAGCGCATTTCTCTTTAGTCTTGGACTTCTTTTTGACTGTGTCTCTCGAGGTCGCAAGGAAACAACGCAGTGGAACTCTTCGGTTTTGTTGACGATTGCACAAGGTTTCGCGCGCGCGCGCGCGCGCGTGTTATCGAACGCAAATTATGTAAAAATTGATCCAGAGACAAAAAGATCAGGAAATTCAAAGTCATAAGAAGCATCGATCGACAGACAAGTCATTTTTAAATGAATATACGCGTTTTTGATCGATCGAAAGTTACGTGGAAAAGATCGCGAGCATTTATAAACGAAAGTCCAATCGTTAAGAAATTAACCCGAACCCATATACCACCGGTCGATCGTATATAATTTCACGTGACTCCACGCAATATAGGTATTCGACAGACAGTAAACTGGGACAATCCAACAACATAACGATCTACATCCGAGGAAAGCCAAAAGAAGCGCGGCAAAAAACAATGCAAATTTCGATCAGTGAAACTTCTCTATCTCCAACCGACGAACAAAAAAACAACAAAAGAGAGAGAGAGAGAGAGACACACTGGTGTATCTTCCGCGCGTCATAATTATGCAGTTTTTACTTTCAGACTTTTTAATTGAAGCAGCAACACGTCGGGCGATGAAACGCACTGAATAGCGCGCTAATGCATCGAGACCATCGTGTGGCGCGCATAATGACTATCGCGAAAAGCAAAGAGAAGAATAATACTGCGCGCTGGAAAAAAGCGAGAGCTGAGGCGCGAAGCTTTCTTTCTCTTGTGTGATACGGTAAGAGCGAATTTTTACGGCGAACTCTGGAATATATAAGTATATAGTACGTGTTTCGTCAGTGCTGGGAGAGTAATTTGCCGATGTACTACTTATTGTGTTTTTGAGAACTGTTGCGAAATTCTTCATCTCGTTGTTGTATAGTCAAGTTTTGCAACGTGCGAGGTAATTGCTTTAATTGATCGAACTTTATTGCCGTGTGAGAGAGGGTTCATATCCTTTGCGTTAATTTTATACATGTATATTCATACGACTTTCTGTCGGAGATATATCAACTTTGAAACAATTCCAGACGATCTAATCAATCCACGAGTCCATATCGTACAATTTGCCTATACAACAGCTCAATACTTTCTCTCTCATCTCTTCACACTATACTGTCCTGCCCACTCAGCGTAACAGACACCGAGATACTCAGAAACCCATCCATTTCCACACCCTAGCATTCCATTCTTCCTCGACATCAGATAAATTCGCCATCCGCATACAAACGGCAATCAAAAAAACTTCTTTCCTATTATAAGTATAGATACTACTCGTTTCGCACCCGTGACTCTACGTCCTGGGACTTAAAATATATATGTCTACATATATCCCAGACAACGAGGAGAGCTTTCTTCGATGCATCTGCAAAAGCAAGGTCATTGTTTTCACCTCCGTTCTCGACGGATACATATCGAAGTTCTGGAAAGCAGTCGAGGCAATTCGAGGCTTATAGTCACGTGGTTGTGATGGATCCCGTGTGTTGCGCAAACTTGAGTCTGTGGCTGCTGTGGTTTTCGGAGATCGGACTACTTTCGGTTGCTAGAAATTCGAGAGGAAAAATGAAAAGTGCGTTTGTTTTTGTAACTGGATTCGAGTCGCTTTCTTTCTTTATTATCGGATTCTGATGTTTATCGAGACAGTGTATCATATGCTTCCAATTTTAATGCATTCTGTTAAGGGTTTACTATTTCAATGAAAAAATTCTTTGGATTAATAAAGCGCACGCGAGAGAGTTACGTAAAAAGGGGTAAGAGTAACTTAGAGCTGCCACGATTGATGGCTATAGTGCTTTCATCTGCAGCGCACCGGAGGATAAGTGAATATGTACGAGCACACTTTATCTGATTTATATGCATATCATGATTAAAAAAGAAACCTAACGAGTGCAATTACTAAAATTATATAGTTCAAAAGTTTTGCGCCCGTATTAAAAATATTAACGATTCGCTTAACGAATTTTTACTCGAATAAAATAAGCAGCCGACACATACTATCCTCTTACATAATGTAAATAACAGAGTATCGCAATATAATCGAGGATATAAAAGCGCGTCGGTGCAGTAGTCTTTGCAAACAATGATTCATCATCGCTACCTGATCCCTTTCTTCAACGTCGAATAAATTTGACAATCGAATTTCTCCTGCAGATTACACGGCTCATCCTCGGTAACCAATTGATCAAAGCCTGATGTACTAACGAAAATAATAAAAAAAAAAAAAAGAAACGACTCATCGAAAGTGAAAGAAAAAACAAACGCGAGCGAAAGCACTCGCGCTGCCATTGGCAATGACTGCTTTAGTATATAAATACCCATTGCCTCGTCGAAGCACGTACTATCTGCGCGCGAGAGAAGAAAAAAAAATACAGAAGGAGCACGTGGACACATTGTCTCTCGCGTTTGCACAACGACGATAAGTGGGTTAATACCACAACTTTCCAAGCACATTCTGCATATTCGTCCCGTTTAGCGCGACGTTTGTCAAACGTCCTCTGTTTTAATCGAAGTGTATATAGACATATTATATACTCTCGCTTTTTAACGGCGAAGCTTTCCTTCTGCTTTTCCAGATAACGACACGTCGTTATATATAAGTCGCAAGGAAAATAAGCGTTTTCTGTATTATATAGTGACAATTAGCCGGTAGAAAACAATGCCGATTGTTTCGCGTCGCTTCGAAACAGTGGTCTCTCTCTCTCTCTCTCTCATACTCATGCGCTTTTAAATTGGTATATATATCTATATATACTTATAGGTATGTGCAGTTTTCGATACATTATCGGTTTATTAATACGCATTACGCTCTCGGTCATGTTTAAATGTTCGATTTCACTTTGCGAATTAAAAGGTTCGCTCTCGAGCAAGCCTATATTTTTAACGTGTATACGCGCAGTGTCTCCTGGTATATACTTATGATTTCAGGGAGAGAACTAAACGTCTAACTGGCATTTTATCAATACTAAAGCATCGAGAAAATTGGGCGGCAATTAACGGCTGTTTAAAAGAAATAAATCTAATTGTTCAGTTCGGGCTGCGAACGACTTGAAGAACTTTACGAGCTTTAAGGTTACGATTATACACGCGACAAAAATGATTGTTCGGAACCTTTAGCGAGCGAAATGTAGTAGCCGTAAACTTTTCGACCTGAGCATAAAATCGAAAAGAAGCTTAGTGTTTGACATTAAAGTTAAAAGGCAGCGGATCAAGTGAAAGCTTGATAACAAGTATAGGAAATACAAGAGACGAATCAGACGTATATACGTAAAATACTTACACTGTATATGTAATATCAGGAATATCAAATAATACACATATATAATTTAAAGAGCCCAATTAGTATGCTCGACCCATCACACGCCATTGGAAATTACGATGGGAATCATTAATTATTATTAGTCCCATATACCGGCTGAATTTATCGTTTTCACACAAATTCATGCACGATCTCAATTTCCTGATCCAGCTTAATTATTGCGTAATCTCTCAGCAACTCTTTTTTCGCGTATATATAAATACTTCGATATAGCCTTCTTTGAAGAATCAAATCGCTCGACACACACACACACACACATACACGTCGATAGAACAAGCTGCACATGGTCAAATAAGGCCGATGACCAGTACGAAAAGCGTTGCAGAGCATAGCCAAGCTACTATACGCTCACGGAAGTCGAGCGCGCGCGCGCGCACTTGCTCTCGGTGCGTCTGCGGGAGGGCGTTTTCACTCTCTCGCGGGAGAGGCGAAGAAAGTCTTTCTCGGAGAGTCATGCGCGCCGTATTATCCTTCGATGATGCAAGACCGTTGCTCGAGCGTGACCAGTTTTTTTTTCATCGAGCGAATCGTTTTTTTTTCCTGTTTTTTCGTTACAAGATTCTTTAGTCGTCTCGATCAGCTGATAGGCGAAGGTGTAGAGCCTCGAGGGCCGAGAGAGACTATATCTAGAATCTTGAAGAAGAAATTGCGTGAGCCCTGCTTTTGGCTTGATCTGTCGACGAAAAATCTTTTGCAAAATTAAACCGTAAAGTCTTGATTAAATTCAGAATTAATTACCCGGAGGCAAAATTTTTGACATCAGTCTCTGCACCCACGCGAAAGAAGTCCTGAAAAACTCATCCTTCGGCGATTCCAAGTCGCCGCGCTCAGCGGTGGTAACACGCGGCTCAGCCGTGCGTGCTATGGCCGTCGTGTGCGCGCAAGTGAAAGTAGTGGGCAATCGCAATTGAGAAAAATCCAAAATAGAGATCAGCCTTTGAATGTGTGTGTGTGTGTGTGTGTGTGTGTGTGTGGGTAACTACTGGGGAAATTGCGGGAGCGGTGAACGCGCTCGATGCGATTGTTTGTTTTGAATGAGATACGAGTTGGTCGTCGATGATGAGGATCATCGATTCGGTTACGAGGTATAGACTCGTTTGACGTTCGTGTCTGAGGGGGTTTTAAGAATTTTCAGCTGTTTTCGTAATATTGGCAAAATGTTGCATGGTTAAGAGTATATGTTTGAAAAACCGTTATGATCTGTATAGAGTTTTATCGATATAAGTCATGTGGAGCTTGTCCGACCAGACTGGCGGCTGGTCTCTTTTTACTTGGGGAATTTGCGCGGGGACACGGTATAAGTAGTAGTAGATATTAGATTTTAGTTTATTTTGAGCCGATGTATTTCAAAATATAAATATATATGTATACTCGTTAATAAAATGTTTTTCCACTCACTTGCTGTATGACAAATTCAACTCGGACCGAGATACAACAACCGAAATAACCCGCGTGTATTGCGAAATATTCTGCGTATGTGTGTGCAGATGTGCTCTGACATAAGCGATTTTGAGAAAACGTGTTTTCAAGCCGTTGTAAGGATGCGAAGGATTAATTAAATCAGGTATTGAATAACAAAAAACAATATGCTGCGTGTGTCCTTGAAAAATGTATAAGAATTTATATAAATAGCACGTTTTTAAAGTTATGAGTGCGTGAGCTCACTGAGCAACTTGCAATGGGAATTTTCGAAAACCCGTTAAGCCTCAACAATATACCGGTCTTTCTTTGAACCTTGCCGAAAAACGATTGCCCTTTACATAAGTCAAAATACACACACTCTCGTCTCTTGCAAAATGCAATGTATAGAGTTGTGGGAAAGAAGGAACACCGACTGTATAGCAAAAATTTGAAAAAGAGTAATACGCCATTCTGAATTAGATATTTAAAAACGAATGTTCAAATCCATGTGATAAAATTAAGAAAATTAAGTATACGTATATCGGCGATCAGATGCACCTCGCCGAAAGTCTCAGATCGGCGAGCGCGTAAACTCTCTCCCCCCTCTTTAAGCGGTTCGAGCCGCCCTGCGGCCAGGTGGAGGCGAGAGAGCCTTTCAGAGGGGCCAAGCTATATAAGAGAATGTCTCGCCGGCTCGCCGAGATAAAGCCCGCGTGTGTGTTCGTTCGTCTGTTCTTTCTCTTCGCTCACTGCAGTGTGTACGTACAGATATACACCGTAAACCGTTGTGCATTGATTTTGCGCTCGAGCTCGTTGCAGTCCGTTGGATAGGCTGATTTCAGAGGTTTCATTTCATTGGAAAAAGGTAAGTGAGATGAATTTTTATTCCGAAGCCTGTGTTTATGGGAGTGAGTGCGAGTACGAGTGATTTGAAAAAGGGATGTAGATCGGTTTTCTTGATTGAATTGTCGAGTGCGAAAGTGAATGTTTTGTAGACAGCAAAGAACGCTTGGTTATTGATTACTTTAATCAAAATATTCTCGTCGCCGTAAGCTAAAAGAAATTTCATTAAAAATGATTTAATCGTGTACTTTACGCAACGACTTTCCATACCGCGCTCGAAACAAAAGCTCCGTACACGAGAAATTTAAATTTTAAATCCCACCTACTCTAGGAGGAAAAAAAAATCACCACGCATTCGATCAAACCAATAAACACCTACCC
Organism: Cecidostiba fungosa; assembly: GCA_900474305.1. Taxonomy (NCBI): domain Eukaryota; kingdom Metazoa; phylum Arthropoda; class Insecta; order Hymenoptera; family Pteromalidae; genus Cecidostiba; species Cecidostiba fungosa. The sequence continues at coordinate 43,731 of UCOJ01000343.1, forward strand.
ATTAATCTCCCCTCAGCAAACACTTTCGTTTTCGCGCGCACTCGGGAGCAGTGTACCCCGCAGAAAAGGAAAACCCCGGCGCTTTTACCAAAGCGGAAACGAATCCCGAACTATATTAATCACTTTCATCGCGACGCGGCTTTCGTGTATATGTATATACATACATGTATTAGGGTGTGTGTTCACGAGTATTTATCGGCTCGTTAAGGAGGAAATCGACGCGTATAATGAACGCATTAGAGGCATACACACGATGCAGGAAGTCTCGCGGCTTTGAGTAAAGTTCGTTTCGGCCGAACGAGCGCCGAGGTAACGGAGTGCAGGCGTGCGTGCATTATGTTAGGAAGGAGTTTGGAAACAAGGGCGAGTCGATGTCTGGAATTCCTGGGATACCACAGGAGCGTTGGCCGGGATCGTTTCATTCGATTTGCTGCGTGAAATTCCTTCCGATTTTTTCTTGCACTTTTCTCGATTTAGCTACTATATAGATTTCGAAATATATATATAATAACACAACCGGTAATCGAAGCGTGTTTTTGAAAAATAAAATGTTGTTTCCAGTATTTTCGACAAACGAAATGTCGCAAGCATTTCGACACAACTCGTTTATCAAATATCTAATGCACCCGGCCCCCGGTTTTGAATTTAACGATGCAAATCGCGCAGGCCAAAAAATAAAAGCCCTAAGTGCTCGCAGTGCGGCTACTTTGCTATACTTATTTTCCGCTATATCTCTAAGTATATACGCATATCTTTGAAATAAAGTGCGCATTTGCATATTTTCGCGCATATAATTTTAACGACTTTTCGAGAGCTAATTAACAATTCTGCGGCGCGCGGTGTTGGCCAATATCGATTTTTCAAATTTGAAGCCGTATACCGACCAGTTTTTATTATACATTATACACACGTTCCATATTTCGAACTTTACAAGCTCACCCGCGCAACTTACGACTGACGTGTGTACCAGTCTCTCAAATCAAGCTGTCCATCGCGGAAAACTGCATATAGATATATACACTGTGCTCGAAAACTGCATCGACGCTCAGCTTACGAAATCAACGCAATTATGTCGTTATAGCAGTGTCTATAGCTATAGCTACACATAGGCGTGCTCCAGATTTCCTTTTTCAAAGCCCGCGCGAAAAACGGGTTCGGCTCTCCTAGGAGAGTTCGGTGGTTATGTATTGTCGCGAGTCTCACCGCGGCCGCCGCCGGCGGCGGCGGCGGCGGCGTATAGCCGTGTGTACCCGCTGGACAACTATCTCCCCTTTCGCGCCTGTATTGCGTAATATTTCGCTGCTCGACTTATGTTCCGCGCGCGCGTGTGTGGCTTTTTTTTCGACTTGGATTCCGAGACGCCGTGGCGTCGTGAGAGTTTTTGCGGTTTTTCTTTTTTTTTTTTCTTTTTTTCATCGAGTGCGCGCCGTCGGTGATTAATGTCGGCGGGGTGAGCTCGTCGGTTTGACAGTTATGACAGGGATTTAATGCGAGGCGGAATTTGCTTGCGGATCGTTAAAGCTGACTATACTGACGAAAGCTCTGCGCGCCGGGTTTGAAATTTCGGTAAATTTGGCCGGCTATAATTTATGCAGAGTAAACAATTATATTTTCGCGTAAAAATGTAATTGCGGAATATCTTTTACGGTTTTCAATTATATGCCGCTGCTCTTATTATCCGAAATTGCTAGAAAGTGAAAATATTTATGCATGTAATTGATTCATCAGATTATTTCTGCGTGTATATTCATACGCGAGAGCTTGATTATTAAATGGGATATGGAGATTGAAATTGAAAGTAAAACGATTTTACATCTCGGATTCGGCGTATTATAAACACAACGATAATATTTTTATCCTGAGAGAATCGAGATGAAATTATGTTGCGAATATAAAAATTTTAGTTTTGTAAATCGATCTCTCTTTACATCGTAAACACGAGATCCTTTTAGTTAGCCATCAATAATTCTGCAATCTAATTAAGCATAAAAACTTGAACGACTTGCCAGCAGACAATAGTTTATGTAAACTCGGCAGTATAGTAGCCGACCCGAAGCCGTAGTAACATAAAACCCCGAACTTTTATCAAACGTCGTATACACCTGTACATAACCGGTCGTTACACTCATTCGGTATATTTTTGCGCGTAAAAACGATAAAACCAGCGGAAACCGCGTGCAGTCTCTCCAGAAAATTTCTACGGGACGACGATCATTATGTCCCAAAGAAAATAAAAGCCCGAACCGATTTCTCCGAGTGTATACCTACTATATACGCGATGCTCTCGGCTTCAAAGAAGTCGCGCTTGATTATAGCAATTTGGCCGATATTCGCGTAATCGAATCCAGTTTTCTGCGATGCGAAAGTGATCGATCGATTATTATCTTGGATTTAACGCGCGAGGAATGACAATTGTGTCTAATGACCGGGACGCGATGGAGAATCTGCGTGACGAGTCAATTATTCGGTAGCGATGCTTGACTGCGAAAAGTCTGTATTACAGCGTTTACGCAAAAATATTTTAGAATCAGTGACTGCGCAGCGCGTTGGGACATCGATTTTTTTTGTGATGCGAAAAATCGACGGCTACTGCAACCGTGAAGGAAATGAATTTTACGTCGATCGGATTGTCTTTACTGCTGCTATTATTGCGTGCTCGGATTAATATTTTCGTTAGAGCTGGGTTGTTGCGGCATGTTTGCGTTAATTTTTCCGAACGCCAGTAGTATCTAATTGAGACACTTTTTCTTGCAAAATCTGTTAACTTTTGACGTACGCAATAAAGATAGCTATAACGTTAGATTCAATTACTCTGTACACGGAGAAAAATAGATCCGCACTCATGCTATATAGCTGCAACTGAGTCTATAATGTTATTACACGGCAGGACTTTTCTCTTCGCGTAGTTTATTTTATATGCATGCAATAATCGACGTTACTTAGCGTATAATTCAGTCCAGCCGATTTCTGGCTTTTATTATTTACAGCTGCATAAAAATCAATTATTATTTTCCTCAAAATTTATATAACTTTATTATCGACGTGAGTCATGACTTTCACGTCTGATTGTATATAGGATCGTAAAGTCTCCTAAAATTGAGTGATTATTTTTAACGCCGCGTTACCGCGAAAATCGATTCTCGTCATACATCGGTCGTATATATATAATATATAAGAATCGACAACGGCATACCGGAAAACATCGATAATCCAAAGCGCACATACATCTTTTCAGAGCAAACAGAGAGTATGATTTACTGTAACGCATAAACCGACATAACGGAATACTCGTAGCAACTTTACGATCCGCGTTTACATAAATAATTCCTCATGCACTATACGCAGCGAGTTTTTGCCTCTGAATTATCCTTATATACCTATAGCGCATTAAAAAAAATCTCCGTAGAATATATCCCACGACTCGAGAGAACTGAGACGAAATAATAATAAAAAAATAAGTCAATTATTCGTTTTATAAGTACAGACTACAGTGTCTGCAGGCTAAAACTCAGTTGTTTGCAGATCCAGGAAGTAAACTCCGCCGCAATAAAAAAAAAACATGTAGCCAACTCGAGATAAGCATAATCGGCTCTGAGACGAGTATGTATATAGTCTCTATATATATAAATGCGCGCGCGCGCGTTCATTGATACAAATTGCGCGGCGGCACTTTCACTCCACTTCCTAATGATCGGCGAATGATCCGCCGTAAACGCAAGGAATGCCATAGAGCTGTGTCTCTCTTTCTCGTTAGTTCGGGCTGTGTTGATGGCGATGTTGAAAAAGGCAAAAATCCGCAAGGATTTTTTTCTTCTACTTCTTCGCCGAACGATGCAATGCATATTGCGCGAGAGACGCCGGTAATTGTGCGCCGCCGAATAAGCCGCTGGTAGTTAAAAATGCAAATAAGCCGAGTTGCGGAAAACTGGGATGGAGAAATGCTGGACACTCTCCGGTATAGCGTTCTTTTTTCGGGGGAGTAGTGAGTTTCTCGGATGGATTTTTGCGTAATCGGGCCGGGCGTGTAATTTTCTTTGCGTTTGGCGAAATCTCGAAGCTCACTCCCATTGTTTCCAAAATTATATGAAAAGTAGTAGATATTTCGCTTGCGCTTTATCCTAGGAAATATCGCGCTGTGTGCGTATTAGCATACAGGCACTGCATTCCTTCCTCGTGAATCGAGACAATCGCTGATACGTGTTCCTCGATGTGAAATTTTCAATTCTTTGGGAAAATTCTCTCGGTCTGCGTGGGCTGCTTATGTTTTCTGTCAGAAGCGCAATATCACTGCCTCTCTTGTAAAATGTTAATGTCCTTTCGTTCGTATACGCGCGAAATGCCAACGTAATGGTTATAAAAATTGCCAGACATAACGACGATTGCACGCCGGGCTTTGTGTGAAAAATTGTATAATACTTGGTGATCAAAATAATAAACAACGCCGATAAAAATACTTGAGTTATTATGTGCAATAAAGTAACTGTGATTATTAACGCCATCTGATTCAATCGTAAAAAAATGGGCTGCGCAGAATTTCGAGGAGTAGCTATATATACGGACATAATGTAATAAGAAGATTAACGCCGGGACACTTATATATAGTTACGTAGAATAAACTTTTCGGAGAGCGTTATCCAACAGATATTTTTTATTGCTCTCAAGACAGAAAATGAATTCAGGCCCACAAAATAATTAACTTCTATATTGATCCGACACACAGGTCTATACTGGCTCGCTTTACCTAACGTATATACTACACCGCACACGTCGCTCGAAAAGGCAGCAAATCGGCGTAAAAAAGATCTCGACGAATATTTCCGCGTACACATTTGTGCATGCAGTAGTCGCTTACGGATCCAAATGGAGAAATTAACGAGCCGCTCGATTGAGTTAAAACGGACTCGCCGCGATGCTTATACATAGTGTATACCTTAACCGATGCAGTGATTCATGTGTGTGCGCGGGAGACCAGGAAGAAATGCGCGGAGACGTCCTGGCTATCGGTGATGCAATGCGTTTTGTCCAAGGGAATTCGTAATAAGGATGTCGCATTTGCACATTCGATTTTACGATATGACACCTATGCCAAAACTACCTTCTCGAGTCTACTTGAATCGCTCATGCTATAACTGCAACCGAGTCTACTGTTACAGGTATATCAAAGTCATCGCATATACGTATATGTGTAGACTCGATAAATGCTCGACGTGTATTCCCGTCAATTAAACTTCCTTCACATTAAGAAATTACGCTGGACTCCCTTTTCGAGAGCGAATAACGACTCGGCTTCATTATACCGACTCGCGAACTTTCAAAACTCTCGACCGCCTCATTTGCCTTATAAAGCTCTATACGTGCGCCTAACGTCTACACTGAGATATTGCGACTCGTGTATATATACGAAGAAATCGTAGCGGCGTTTAACCGTGACCGCGCTGTTTTCGAAACGAAAATTTCTTTCTCTCGCTTCCGTTATGCTCAGATGCACAGCTTGTGTATATATACGACGGATTTATTGTCATTGCTGCTGAATTTCTTTTTTTATCGTTCGACAGTGCATGAGAGATTGTTAAGATTGTTGGCGTAAGTCTTTTGCTAGAACAATAGGTGAATAGAGTTGTCTAAATCTTCAAAAACAAATTTTTTTGAGTTATTCCAAAAAAAGTAAGAGTACACCTCAATGATCCTCCCGAAACGAAAGCCAACGTCAATGGTGCGCGACATACAACTATATGTTTGTATCAGCTCGTAGAAAGTTTAACTCTCTTTCCTTATACGAGCCGTCTCGAATGAAAACCATAATCCGTGGATGAGAGTGTTTTTCACTTTCCTGATAAGATTTCGATTCTTTTAGCTTTTAGCGCACTCGTCATCACGAAATTTGCTGGTTCCTATATTCGCGCCACATATACATCAGCAAGCAAAGTCAGTGACTGTGACGATTGGATTTTTCAGCTGATGGCGAGAAAACATTTTCGCCGATAAGCACTAAACTGATTTCTCTCCTGTGCTATACTGCCAACGAGACGTATAGAAAGCTGCGAGCGCGTTATTATCGAGAATATATCTACACAGCAAATAAAAGTCCGATCGTGTCTCCTGCACTATAACGCGCGAATTAATTTCAGGAAATGCAATAAGTTTGGATATTAATATTCAATGCCACGAGAGGGAGTTGCTCTATTCGCGTTTACGTAAAATGACATTCTGGAGTAGCTACTCGCGGAAGACTGATTTATATAATTCGCAGCAATTTGCATACCGGTCATATCTGTGGATATGATCGGTTTGAGGAATTTTTCCGAACGATATTGTGTCAACTTAATTTTCTTCTTTAAATCGAATTAAAATCTTATAACGAAGAGGTGAAATCGACTTCTGGTTCTCCGCGCGAACCCTCGGTTTTGACATGAGAGAAAATGACGGTACGAGTGATTTTTCAATATTAATCATCTCACTTTGGGAAAATGCCCATCAATCCGAAAGAACGAACCAGCAGCAGGTTTCTCCTTAGCGATATTCTAGGTCACGGGCACAGTGCATTGTGCAGACTTTCTTCGATATCGCGACACCTGCTCGACGCGGCGAGTCATCATTATGACAGACATCGTAGACACGCTTTTCGGGGGGGTATAATGGCTCTTCGCGCGATTAGAAACTCTCGTTGCGGCTGGATGTGGATTTATGATTATATACGCGTGTGTGCTTGATGTATATACGAGAAAGGCTGTGTGAGATTTGTTGCTTTTTCATTCATATTTTACGCTGAATGAACGATTTCGAAAATTTCACTGAGTAATTCTCTTTGCATTGTACTCTTCAGAAAAACAAAAAATCCAAAAGATGTATCGGCTGTGCCTAGTGCTCTGGGCAGCCGCTATGGTCGCCGGTCAGTACAGCGATAATATCGAGACTCGTTCGGTGGCCTATCCCAGCAAGTCCAGTCTTGGACCGCTGTACAGTGGCTACAGCGGATCATCTGGCTACCGTGACAACAGCTACGAGGACAACGCCGTCACTCCCACGCCGTCGCCTTCGCCTATCTACAGAAACCCCAGTACACCCCAGGTAAGCTGCTCGTGATATTCTGCTGAGAATTTTTACTTGAAAGTGTAAATGAGTGATGTGAATTATATTGTAATACATGGAAAATTGCAGGGATACCGAAAACCTCAAACGGTGATCGACGCCTCCCGCGAGTACCAGCACACGGCGCCGGTGAAGATCTCGCAGCAGCGCGCGCAGCAGATCCGTGGCGGTGGACCCCAGCAGTTCTCTAAGAACGGCCAGGTAAAATACAAAGTACGACATCCCGCTTTTATCTTATATACCATTATAGCTACTGCAGAGATTTTTTTTACATTCCTTGAATTTTAATCTCAAATTTATTTCATCGTCGAAGCTGGAAGAGGAGCTCGAGGAGGAGAAAGAGGAGCCCGACCGTCTGAGCCTTCTTCTGCCCCAGAGCAAGTTCGACTGCGTTGGAAAGCAGACCGGTTACTACGCCGACGAGGAGCTCAACTGCGAGGTCTTCCACTACTGTCATGACAACGCCAAGCACTCGTGGATCTGTCCCGAGGGATTTACTTTCCATCAGGTAAAATTTCGCTTTGCCAAGGCTGTGTGCTTAGTGCTTACGAATACAGAGTAAATAATGCGTCTCGTAAATGAATCACAGGTGCACCTGATTTGCATGCCACCGAACGGAGACATCACCTGCAAGAAGAGCTCGCAGTACCACTTTGTAAACGAGTACCTGTACAAGCCGCTGAACTTGGACGAAGCCGAGAGCAAGCCCAACGTCACTCTCCGTTACAGCGAAAGATACTTCCCTTCCGACATCTACACGGACGAGCGTGAAAACGAGGAGTACCGCTCGAGCAACGCTCCTCAGCGCCGACCTGTAAGTCACGAGTTATGCTCTCGCTTATTGGATTTCTCAGAATGATCGGTTTCACTTTCGCTGGCTAATTGAAATTGCTGCGCGTGTGTGAAAGAAATTTTAATTGAATTTTCTCTCCTTAGATCTACATTGCCCAGCAGCCGATCCCGACGATCAACAGTCTGCCGAGTGGCGGTAGACCTCATCCCTCGCCTTCGACACCCCAGTACCGTGTCCCGATAAACCAGGTGTTCCGTAGTCCTGAGGAGGTTAACATCCCGTTACAGCAGAGACGACCTCAGTCTCAGGCGTCCCAACAAGGACTCAGGAGGTTCCCTCAAGTCAGACCCGAGGAGGAGGATGAATATTAACGAGTACTGGATTATTCATTTTAATCGCATTATGTTATATTGTGTAAGAAGCGCGCGATGAGGAGATAAGGAGATTACCGAGCTTCTCTGCTCAAAATGCGGGAGGTGTTGAGGAAAGTTTGCGGTGCGATATTCAATATTGTTACTTGTGGATTGTCAAAATTTTACATAAAATGTACGAGGATTTTCATGAGCGTCTCTATAACCAGCAAACTTTTCTCGGCATCTCGGCTATAAAATGCCTTGATATTGCCAGCGCGACATCGGTTCGATCAGCATATATCATTTCCATTATTGTCATCCTTAAATTTATACTATTTTCTATCCTTTTTATAAATATATATATATTTTAATAATTATTTAAGCGTTTAAGTGTAATCGCAAGTAGTTTTTACAAGAAAAAAAAGCGAGCATAGGAAAAGAAGAAAACTTGAAAAGTAGGCGAGGCCAGTCGCGATTTTTGCATTAGCGACAATTTTCATGAACCAGGGTGAGCGACGAATATGCACGGTTGTACATATATATTGCATTGTAGTCAGCTTGTCAAAGCTGAACAAATGGAAATACGAGTGATATTCATACATGTAATCGTAGGGATATATATATATTTTTGTCGCTGTATGCGTACTTTAAACTGTATACTTTATATTTAAAAAACCTAACGATGATATGGACAAATAAATTGTTATTGTGTTTTTTTTAAAGAATTAATTCAGTGTTTTGACTGATTTTTTATTTTTACGCCAGTTCCAAAACAGTATAGACTTTGTATAGAAAAGAAGTACAGCGCCATCTGGTAAGACTCTGATCAAACGTGTACTACCGCGTTTCCTAGTCCAACAGTCGGTCAGTTGGATTTCTTTTGAAATTTGAATGTTTACTGCTGTATCTCTTATCGCTTGTTGATAATTATTAGAATGAATATGTTGATATATTTCAAAATAACGGTAAAACTCAAAAAAATCATGATAATAACTATATGCCATATAAAAACAAGCCGTTTGGAAAATTATTTTTTGGATACAAAATCGGAAACAAAAATATTTACGGCTACAGAAACGGAATGAAATTATTTCTGAGGAAATGACTGTAATTTAGGCATATTAAATAGCGATATTAAGGTATAAAATTATTCATTCAACATTTGCAACGATTGTAATACAAAATTATTAAAATGGCACTGTGCAACATCAATTGAATTAAGAATCATAACATAGTTTCATAGACATTCACAAACAAAGAATTATTATTTTAGTTGTTGGCATCGTCGACGAGCCAAATGTCAGATGTGCAGTCTCCTCCAGGGTACCTGAAAACCGAACAAGTTATCAATTTTTCTGATAAAAAAATCAATATAGAGCTATCTATTAACGACTGTATGTACCTCATTTCATGAGCCAATAGTACATCAGACTTATCAGTTCCAAAGTCGATCAAGAAATTCTTGTCGAGTTTCATTCCTCCGTTTTCAGTATCAATGTCAAGTTTTACCATGACCGATCCATGCCTAGAAAAACAAAAGTCGTTGAAATATTTACTTTTAAATTTAAAAGTAGTAAGTGTATACTCGATTTAATTCAATAAAGAAAAGCTATTTTCAAGTACACTGCAGTCAATCAAACTGACAAATCGGAGCCAAACAGAGCAATAGGAAACAAAATGCTCGAAAACGGTGGACCCAAACAAAAAATCCAGCTCCCGAATTCGACACTCGTCACGTCCGACACAAATCAGCGCCACCAGTAGCTCATCCTAAAATAATAGAACACCTCCCGCTCTGTTTTTCTAGCTTTTCCACTCCTCCCTCACTCGAGAGCACCTCTCTAAAAAATAAAACGACAAATCGTCAACTCACTTGACGTGTTCTGCGTAGAACTGACGATCCCAGGGTTTGAAGAGCGACGACGTGACGTAGAGGCGTTTGCCGTCGAGACTGAGTTGCAGCATCTGCGGCGAGCCGTCTAGTCTACGTCCCTTCACATACACTGGTTCCGGTTGTTTATCCAGTTCCGGATCTTCGAGCACCTGGACTTTGGAATCGATGAGGATCGAACCTCCCAGGAAGACTTGACCGACGAGTTTTGGATTGGCTCGGTCGGTTATGTCGTACTGACGCACGTCGCCGTGCAGCCAGTTCGAGAAGTACAGATACTTGTCGTCCAAGCTTATGAGGATGTCGGTTATCATACCTGCGGAAACGTGTGATTATGTTGTTATTATGTACACGATCGATGCTTGTATAAGAGAAGCTATTTTTACGAGATCGAGCTTGCTGGAAATCTGGCATTACCTACTAAATTTACAATAACCCGATGAATTAAATGAATCTCGTAGATAATCACAAGTTCAGCTAGCGACTAATTATACTGCTCAGCCGAGAAACAAAACTCACGTCCGTCTCGTCCCCGATAAACTGCTGTCACCGCAAAGAGCGTCGAATTTACGAGATCCCACTCGATCTCATTTAAACGAATGACTCGCGCAAGAAGAGAAAAAAGAAGCGCGTAAATTATAACGAGTCTATACCAGCCATATGAGGAGCCATCCATCCCTGGACCTTCTTAGCAGGTACCTTGATGACTTGGTCGGCGGCCCAAGTGCCATCTTCCTTCTTGTAGAACCTGTAGACTGTCGAGTGGACAGCACAGCCGACGTAACCCTCGTTGCTCTTGGGATCGTGAAGGAATCTCACCTCGAGCGGGGTGATACCGTCTTCGCCGAGGTTGATCACCTGCTGCAACGTTCTGTCCTTCCACGAGTAGAAGTTCAGGCTTCTGCCGTAGACCTCTGCGGGAAAGTTATGCGCACTTTAGATGATAAATTATTTTTGTTTTCTGCTACATCTAGAGTATATCTATATTAAACATTAGTCGACCGTGAGGATTTTGCGTTAAACGTTAACACTATGACAATACCGGCGAATAGTTAGGAGATCTCGAGTCTTGACAAATTCTGCTCGTATTAGTAGTACCTCATGGTTAATGAAATTATTTGCTTGATAGAATATCGTTTTTACGCTCGAGTCCCCGAGTTAATACACAAATAATGGATTTGAGATAATTAAACTTATGGCAAGTGCGTAATATACAAGGTTTGCTGCTTCTATCGTGACGTTATATCTTAAAATTATTTCTTCGGATGTGCAGTGCAAGCCAAATTAAATCTAGTGTTCTACGCCGCTTAAGCCAATAATGTTATACAACGATTTTTATCAAAGCTGGAATAACACACACAGAGGTGAGTCTGTAAAAAGTCAATAATACTACGAACCCTCATATGTCGCTGAAAGAAACATTAAATTATCCATGATTATTAAGGAGGCACTGCTGTCAATCGCAACAGAGTATAAGTCCAAACGAGAAGACACTCAAAAAAGAAAAAATCTCCCAGCTTTACCTACGCTCTTAGGATCTTCCGTGGAAAAGCCTCTCTTGAAAACGTTCGGCACACCCCACTCGGTAGCAATGAGCGCATCGTGATAAGGCTGATACCAGAAGTCATAGCCGAATTTTGCTCTCTTGTCACCTCGTACCCAGGTACCGGTAACCTCGAGGCTCTTGGCGTCGATGCAGAGGAAGTCTCCCCGCGCGTCGCCGTTCGGATTTCCCAGGGTCGAGATCATGATTTCACCGGTGGGAGAGCAGTGCGACGTGTGCGGCGTTGCCACTCCATGTTTGTGCATTTCCTCCGGTTCCAGGATCTGATCGCCGAGGGGGGAATATCGTTTTCATATTATGAGTCAACTCTCTGTGCGGCTGCTTTATACATATATATATACACATATTGCCCACGTGGGAAATATACTGGCTATATGGCCGCGAGCTCATGCAATCGCGTATATGGATTACAACTATTTCTAGGCGCCAATCGCCAATAACTTTAATTTCAAGTATATACATTTATTTATATCTATTAGTTCGTATACAAAGACACGGTTCAGCCAATTACGTCAATAAAACGAGTGAAAGCCGAAAGTTTCCCGCATCTGCCCCCATAAAAGGTGTAATACGATAACCGAGCTCTAATCCCCAAAACGCAGCTATATAGGTATATACAATAGAAAGAGATACAATGTAGAAGAAAAGCGTATACTCGACCTTCTTTATCTTGGGAGACCTCTCGTCTCTAACATCGACGAAGTAGATCCTGTCGGACATAAGGCAGGGCAGCACGAGAGTGTCGCGCTTGCCGGGTTGTCCGTGACAGCTGCTGCAGATATTCCAGCCGCTGTGGTGGAGCTCGTCGCCTACCTCCCGCATTCTCAGCTTGTGGATTATCTGATGGGACGGACAGAGAGCAAACACGTGAAATGAGAGAAAAAGTGAGACATCCAGGCATTTATATATAGACAGGACAAATATGTACGCAAAGCGGCTCGTTTAACGCTGGGATTAGCACGATTGTGAGGGAAGAGATGGGCCACGAGGATAAAGCTGTGGGAGAAGATAATAAAGATAATGGATTAGGGAGGTAGACGCGAGAGGATATACATGCTGGAAGTGGCTCTTTAGATCCGGAGATGAGGTACACGGATGGAAAGTTTGCGAATGATGTGGAGGGAAAGAGAAAGTTGGAGTATAATGCGATCGATGGGAAAATAATTGGATTCTAAGAGGTCTTATTTTTGGATTCGTAAATCTGCGGCTCCTTGGTAGGTAAAAGACTGATGAATTGAATTGATTTCGACAATACTCTTACGATAAAGTTGAATATATAGAATGACACTTGTAGAAAATTTTACCGTGCTTTGACGGTAAAATTTACCATACCTACTGATAATATTATTTTCAACATAGATATATTGTTAATTAAAAAATTATAATTATTATTTCCTACTATCTTATCAATGTAGATAAACTTGAATTATAGTTTTTAATCATCAGGTAGCAATGGCACATGCTTTTTATGATAATGCTTTTATAAAAAATGTATTAGATTATAATTATCTTCCCCTCACACTTAAAAAACAGCGTTTCAAAACAAACTTTCGCTATGTTATCAGTTTAAACAGTCACGCGGTGAGAAGCCATCGAGGCATATAGAAACACAAACAAGCCTTAGACGAACTCTTATAGAAAGAAAAGTATATAAATGCAGTCTAATGTCGTACCTGGCAGTAAGTGGGACTCTCCGGGTCGACATCGACGGTCGCCAATACATCTGGTTTCTTTGGGTCCGTGTGGATGCAGTTGACGTAGAGAATTTTCTCGCGAGGCCCGCGAAGCATCGCCTCCCGTGGACTTGGATAACCCGGGCCGCTGCAGGCTACATTCTCTGCGGGAGAAGAAAAGTTTCTCTCTGTACATAAGTTGAGCGCGTTCTATTGATTTTCAAGGGGATATAAGAAAGCAGCGCTTGAGGTTTTTTTTCGTAAAATAAAATACAAATTCACTTTGGGCGAGAGATTTTTTTATCACTATTAATTATTCTGCAAAGAGGTATGCGGAATGTTGCAATATTACGATAAAAATATCGATTTGAGCTTGTTATGACCTCCGATATCTATGCGAGTAATATTTTTCAGCAACGGTCGATAAGAATGCATATGCAGATTTTTTTACGTACTTTTTATTCAACAATATTTACAGTTTTGCATTGTTTTAAGGAAAAAAAAAGATACCGTAATCCATTGTCGTAATGATTGTACTGTTGAAGAAATAAACAAAGCTTATCACACAAGTTTCTTGCGATCGACTTGTACAACTTCGTTTAGAAAAAATTGAAAAATAAAGTATGTGCCATGGATTATTGATTAACGATTCGAGCTTAACGTTGTACTAAGTGGACGAAAGACAAAGGATCTATATAGGGTATTCCAAACACCCTATCTCCTATACCACACCCGTAAAAGCTGGAATGCTACCTGGCGTGTATTATGCAACGTTATTTGATATATTGGGTCCTAAAATCAGTACATAAGTTATTGCAAGGTCTTATTCATACTCTCATTACACAATTTCGCGTGGTCGTGGTATTAATTAAATTTCATTATATACCTTTACTCTTATACGTTAACTTTTCTTTGCAAATAAGTTTTTTCAAGCGAAAGTAAACTAAAAAACTGTCAGATTAAATTAAACAGCTGATAAAAACGAGTATTTTTTATAACAACTGCGTAATCTAAACGCACTGTAATTTTGTCGTTTTATATTAAGCGATCTATAATAACAGTATAGTTGCAGTTTGTTTTCATAATTGATAATTAGAGCACCTAGCTGTTATTAGATCGACATCTATTATATTAATTTATCTTTCACACGATCACTCGTTACAATTCTAATGCTCTACACGATGAAAACTATAACTTGAATAAAAAATAATATACACATTCATGCATCAGGTGCGTTGCACATTTTAATCGAATATTTAGCAATGCGCACTTATTTATTCCAGGCATCATAACGCAACGTATACGTATTTTAAAACTTTTTTTGCAAGCAATCTAATCTCTGAAAGTAACTATTTCGCGACACAGATCACAAATTAAACTTGAATTCAAACGCTTTGACTCTTTGAAACAAAGAATATATTATACTGATCGACGTAAATTCCAGAAAATTGGCTCGATACTTGACGCAGAAAAAAAATTACTACTCATCAAGTACCGCAAACTTTAGTCATTAATCTCGCCGAGATAATTCCTCATTGGAATTGCACGTTCTCGTGTGATTTTACACACTTCAATCGTCGCACTCGCTCAACTGCAGTTACGCAAAACCCATACGTCTGTGTGTACACCGCAAAAAACCACATGCGTCTCATAAATAGGAAAAAAACATCACGACTAAGCCCACTGTGCAAACATTCCCGCGCAGCGCACACGTCGTTCTATACGACACACGCAGGACGTTAATGAGTCCCGAGCGTATATACCTATATCCATATACATCGCGCGGCTATCTCGCGAATCTATCTTGGATAGACGCAACCGGGTATTATACATATATATTATACGTTACGTATATACGTTATTTAAGAGGAGACGCATCGAAGAATACTTTACGCAGAAAAGAGGAAAAATTTACTTACTTTCGCTAGCCTCGCACATTTCGAACGTCGTTGTGTTTTCAGCTACTATATACGACGAGCCGCTATATACGTACCAGTGCGGACAGTGGTCTCGAGCAAACTGGCGAGACCTGCGAACCGGCTCGTAGTCCGCGGTGTTTCTCTCTTGTCTGCTGATACCGTCATACGGCTACCACTTATACACTCTGATGCGCTCTATGTGCGCTCTTTGTGCCATTGACCTTGCCAGACATGTATTTACAGCAAAAGCCTCTGGGTCAGTGTATCGTGTGTGCTTAATTTTAGTGTGCGTTCGTGAGATGGAGTTTTTATTTTTTACTTCGGTTGAAGGATTTTAGTTTTTGCTCGACTTTCTTTTCTTTTAAAGATTTTTACTTTGTTTCGACAGTGATTTTGTTTCTAATAGTGCGTCAGATTTTTGTATTTTATTTTTATCGTTCAATTATAAAGACACAAAAAACAGTAATCAATAACGATATAACCACGTGATGTTATTTAGTCGAAAGTTTTTATCGACTATTATCCCCAGTGCTTACTGAGAAATTTGTTATTTACTTGATAAGATATGTTAAATTTAGCACTTTGTTTTGTTGATTAATTCATCCTTTTTTAACGAAAGAATGGTTAGAATGGAGTAATCTTTGAAATAACTACGAAATAATATTCTATATTTCATGTAACATATTTATTCTTCATATATTTTACACAGCTATCATAATTTATACAAGAGATAATGCTTTCGTTTGCTATTGACACCCTAGGTGAGGTGTGACTGGCACAGGATACAATCTACGTTGAAAGTGTGCAATTATACGTTTCGATGACAACAGTCGGAATTCGGAAAGTGGTATCATAGTAGTAATGTTTTATAATTATGTCTTAGCTTTGGTACATAAACAATAATTTGTGTCGTTATAAATAGTTATCTTCATTAAAAATATTCGAGTTGTGCCCTCATGATACCTACGTCCATTTATATGGCAAATAGTTAAGACAAATAGATAAAATTTTGGCCCTCTTTGAGTCGTTTCAATTTGTGCATTGTATATATATAATTCATTCTTTTCCTTTCACTTCTTTTGACTCGCTTCCCAACCGAAGATATCTCTCTTTTTCAGAGTTTCACCGTGATTGTCTCATTTTATCTCTTATCACTTACCATTTTTGTTGAAGAATCTTTTCACATCCGCCTTTTGCAATCTTTTTTTCAGTGAAAAAATAAATGCTTTTGTGACTATTTAAATACATTTTCCATTTTACACACCGATTTTTTTCAATTTACAATATTCATACTTTAGTGATTCGCATTTTCGCGAGGTTACAGTGACATTTCAATTTGCTCGCTTTGCATACACTGATATTGTTCCCCTGCGTCGTTACATTTTTCGACATTATTTCTTAAGCCGAGATCTTGTACTATAGTTTTTGATAATTTTTTTCTTGTTTAATAATTTTCATAACTTAATTTAATAAAGTTTGATTCTGATTAAAGAAAACGCATGACGTAAAATAAATTGCAAAAATTCGTTTTCTGTTTATATAAAATACTAGAAAATGTATTATGAGAAAATGTACGCTATTATCTATAAATTTAAGTATACAGACAGGTTCTATAAATTGATTTAACAGATAGATGTTTGTTTAACTAGTATAAAGTGGTCATGGTATAATATCACATTTAGATCTATAACAAACCCTGGTAAAAAATTGACGAGCTCGATGGGTCAAGATGGTAGCTGTTCGCTAAACTTTAAATACAAAACTCGAGAAAAACTAGGCATGCACAGCGTACATTTTTTTGCATACATTTAAAACAATGATGAGTATAATCCAAAAAACAGAACAGCATCTACGTCCAAACTATATTAAGAGACAGCGTGACGATTCTTATTCTTCAGCTAAAACAATCTCAAAATTTAAATGACCAGCCAGATTGATGAGCATAACGTCACGAGTTTATGCTTTTTTACTTAATTTATTGGCAGAAACTCGCGACACTTTTTACCAGGGAAGTAGTTATTCAATCTTAGTTAAATTTAAAGAGATTAATCCATTAATGCATGAACAGTAACTTTAAGCTCATCAATTTTAATGAAATTGAGATAAATAAAGTTGTACGCACGGCTAATTTTTCTACATGTTGTTGGGTTGGGTCCCTTCTAAATGACTCGAACATTTAGAAAAGTATAAAATATTTATTGTTTGTTGGCAAATTTAAATTAAAAAAAAGTTTTTCACGTGATTTTTTTAAAGAAAATTACCATTTTTTGTGCGAAAAAAGATACTTTCATAGTAGAAAGGTCCGAAACGTATTATTAAAACTTTTACCTGTAAAATATGACGGTAGTTTTTTTTACAATCTTTTTTTCCTAAAAAAATTACTTTCATGTGATGTACGTGATTTTAGAAAATGTCGATTTCATAAAATTTTTTGTAATTCAGGCATTGATGGATTAAGCGTGATCACTTTTATAAAGTGAATTTATATAAGTATAAAACATTTGGCACGTGAATTAATTATTACAATAAGTAAGTTGCGTCGAAAATGTCTCTGTCCCAACTGATTCTTACAAATATTGTTTATTTAGGAATAAATTCTTTTAGTGCCACAATATTATAGCACCCTATATGTATATAGAAACTTGAACTAAATATCTTTCTCATTTATGTAAAGTCAGTAATGGTTGATCTTTCATTAAAAGAGTATATAAGTAGTATGTAAAGGACATTTTTACTATAAGAAGATAGATTTCTGTAGATAATTACACGTTATTTTAAAAATAATATAATTATTCATTAAACAAAATTTTAGCACCCTTCAAGATGTATACGTATGTAAAAATCTTTATAAATTTTGTAAAAATTATTTCTGAACAATATATAATTTATAAAAAGTAGAATTTTGTACTGTAAATAGGAGAAAGTAATTATAAAAATCATTATGAATATAAGGTTATTTAATCAGTTTAAAATAAACGTATGATTCCGACCAGTCAAAACTATGTGTTATGTTATGTGCATTCCCTATGTGTTCATCTGGTAATCTAATTCAAGAATTCCTTAGTCCTAAACGCTATAGTAATGTTTGTTTAGATATAGCACCGATTGTATTCAATCTCCTTCCAAATCAATGACTTCACAGAAAACAATTCAGACTGACATTCGAAGCAATAAAGATTAAAACAATAAATGCCCATATTCACAGACTCGACGACCTACTAATACTCTCTACTTTTATTTCTGTTCTTTCACACGTTCACTATAACTATAATAGAAGAACTGAAAATCGCGTACTGACACAGAAGTCAACGATCTCCAAATCACAAAATCCTCCACTCATCGCTCTCTCGAAAGCCGGTCACGTGCCCATACCCCTGTTGATCCTCTTCTCTCCAGCTCTTGCCGCGACGCTGGCTGTCTTGCTCCTCTCGACCTTCTCGGCATTTCTCATCGACATCTCCTGCTGCTGACTCTTTTCCCTCAAAAGAGCACAGGCCAGTAGATTCTGCCTCCTGACGGCTGTCAATTGTCCCAACCTAAGCTTAGCCGCAGCGGCTCGCGCGGCTATGTCATCCAATCCTGCCTCGATTCGGTCCAAACCTTCGCTCACATTAGCCAGAACCTCGACGATCAGGTTGTTTCGGGCGCGATGGGTTTCCTCGAAAGCAGCCAGACGACGCCGAGCCATAGCGCACAGGAGGACTAGAGCTGCTGCGAGACTCAACGCCAACAGGCCCTTCTGCACCAGCAGCGACGTCGACGAAGACATGATGTGAATGATGAGAACGAAGTTGTTGCTACACAGGACTGACGGATCATCGCACGGTTGGTCAAAGTTTTCTTTTGCTCTTATGTTATTGAGCTGCACTACATCGCGTTCGTAGATTTTTTAGTTAATCCTAGGTTCTATATATGGAAAATAGTTTTGTACAATAGGAGATTCTTCTTAGCGTTTAGAGCCAACTTCAGATTATTATACGAGATTCGTTTGTCTAGGAATTATACACCGTCCGATCATTTGGCGATTGTTATTGTTTTATTTTATTGCTTTTGGATATTCGCCAAGTCAATTGATTAGAAGAATCAAGAAAATTTGAATAAATT
The DNA here is from genome assembly GCA_900474305.1 of Cecidostiba fungosa. Classification (NCBI taxonomy): domain Eukaryota; kingdom Metazoa; phylum Arthropoda; class Insecta; order Hymenoptera; family Pteromalidae; genus Cecidostiba; species Cecidostiba fungosa. The sequence goes on from UCOJ01000343.1 coordinate 63,117, forward strand.
CATTGAAAATAACTCGATATACTACGATTCACTGGTTTTGCTCGAAATCCAATTTTGCAAAGCTCTTGGCGTTAAATTTAGAAATTGTAGAGTTGCTCACAAACTACACAGTCGGAGGCTTCTATTTGGAACACTTTGAGTATTTAAAGCACTATATATAAGACTATTCTTTTATCCGTCGTTTTTAATATCACACTGTTAGAACTACTTTAGAATTTATCTTCATACACATCTCACGAATTCAAATTCCAGAATTTCATAACATATAGTTTATGATCAGTTTCAGTAGACTTCGTAAAACTTTACTTCTTATTACTAATAAAACAATGGTTATCGATTTTCATAAAATATTAATTCCGCATATGTCATTGAACCAATCGATCAAATTAACAAATTGCCACCAATATGATCATTGAAGGACTATAAATTATCACACACACTTTGGCAGCACATTGGCCTAATCCTACTAAATTCGATCACCTAACTTCATTATAAAACAGGCCAAACGCTCGTATCAAAATATACCCTTCCACGATCCACGACAGTTATTCCGAATCAATTCATTGGTCAACAGCTTCGGCTTATTCGCGGCACACTTTCGAATTCACCTCTTGTGATGATTCAGCAGCGTCTGTCACTTTGTGCGTTGACGAGCGACAGAGCTGCTCCGCTTTCGTCTATTATTACGCGGCCTGCAGTGGTGTGGGGCGTGGGACGTGCGAGCAACAGTTCGCCGCATTATCTTCTTTCCGCGGCTCCTTTCTCTGTCCGCTGCGCGTTACCGCCGCGGACTTTGAGATTCGCTGCTGCTGCTGCTGCTGCTGGAGTTCGTCATCCGAGCGTTGGCTCATTTCGATGCTCGTCCCAGTGGCTGACGTTGCTCGGCTACAGCTGCTGATACGGCCAGAAAGAGAAGGAGAGAAAAGAGATTTTGCGATGAGTATTTCTGGAGTCGATGGGTTATTGAGCTTGTTCGCGGAAAGCGCGAGTTCGCGATGTATTAATGGAATATGATGGCTATGAGCTATATACTGAGTATTGGATCGAGAAATTGAATAGCCCTGCATTGAGCTGTCTGCCGTAGACGAGCTTTCGATATATCGGCTCTGATGCGATGCTTTGTGATCGAATAAAATAAGCAGCAAATTGAAATTTATAAATTTGTTTATATTTCTAGCAGCTTCGAGCGGAGGAAACTTCTATTAACCCGAATTCATGAGAGTAGTTGCGTGTGTGTGTTTGCCTCTCGGCTCATGTTACGATACTCGCGTATACACCGGAGGAGTATTACGAGACAGATGGTTGATAGATAGTATTAAATTCAACAGCTCTCTCTTTTATACCGTTATATGGAAGCGTGTTTCTTCTTTCACCTGGTATTTTTCCCCGAAAGTTAAAACAAAAACATGCCACACTCTATTCATCCCTCGTCAAAACAAAACCGTTCTATTTCAGCAGTACCAAACGAACAAAAGCCACTAGTATACTATTGACATCTCAGCCGAAAATATACCCGTCCTCCAACGCGCATGTATTTTTAATCGCTCTCGCCTCGCACGAACGCCATAGCCTGGAGATATCGAGTAACGCTACCCCCTCTCAAAGGATCAAAATTCTAAAGAAGACACAATGCTACTCACCTGCAGTCGATCCGACACAGCCTCTCTCAGAGTTCACCATCTCGACATGATTACACGAGACGAGAAGTATTGCAAGGAAAATCCTGCGCGGATACGCGAAACTTGTTGCGGAGCGTTGCTGCAAGCTCGAGGGACAAGTGCAGACTGCACGCGCGCTTCGTGTTGTGCTGATGCTGCTGCTGTGCTGCGCGATTCTCTCTGCGCGCGAGATCAGTAGCAGCCTACTGCGAATCTTCCACGTGTTATAGGCGCGGCCGACCCAACAGCATCCCTGTGTACAAGCTTGCGGAAGGACGAGCTGGGGTAGACTACTGCGAATGTCATTTGCTTAGGGTATACTTTGTCCCAGGATGGCGTTTACGCGGAAAGCTTTTGGGTTATGGTCGCTCGTTGATTTCAGACTGAGATATATGACTGGTTCGAAGCTTTGTAAGGATTCGTCGTGGGATGAGTAAGAATTGTTAAAAGGGCAATTATAAAAATAATTAGCTATCATGCGACAGCCTATATGAAAATCAATTAGTAACCGCGTCTCTCGTTCGTATATTATCAATACGTTCACTGCAAGAGACAGCATCAGCATGAGGCGACATTGACAAATTGATTAAAACAGCTCGCATTCAAGGCATGCGCGAGTACAGTCGTTTAATTGTCTGGTAAATTGCACAATCAGCGCGTAGAATACCATAGGTAAATTACTTCGACTCGTCTAGCTCAGTATCCCGAAATCCTGCTGCGCCTGCGTAAGGTCTGATCGATAGCGCGTTCGCGCGCGCAGCTGCTGCGTTTGCTGCTCTTTTCTATTTTGGTGTGCATAGTATATAATACATACGTGTATGTACGTATGTATGTATGTCGAATGAGATTGTACTGGTGCGCGTGAATGTATTAGGCTGCTCTCCGAATGCACTGTGGGGGTGATGAGGAGGTTCGCGGATGACTGATTCATGCGAGACTCCGGATCAGACGCGTGAATTGAAATGCATGAACGACACGAGTGGATTAAGTTTGCTTTTTTATTGGGACTGGTTTCTGTGACAAATACTTCTGTGATATCATTTATTACGTTACGCACACTTGTTGTATGATTATACTGTTGTTAATAATTACTATTGAATCTGAAATAATAACTTGTTAAATATTTTAGTGTTTTCCAGCTAAAGTATATTGAGTATAGACGATATCATCAGTTAATTTAGAGCTCAATCGCATTAACATTATAAAGAAGCCTCTTCTGTAGTCTTGTTCGTGAAATTATTGGTTGACAATTCCATCGATAAATTCTTCGGTGGTAAATATCTAAAAAGAAAATCCGAATTATTTAATAAAAAAATATCTATTTTTGTACAAAGAGCATCTCTTAAAAATCAAGTTGTCAAAGTCAAATTACTGACCCTCGAATAACCGGTGAAACATAATCCGGATTAACCTGGTTCACCTCCTCCGTTTCCCCAGCCAGATAACTAACAACACTCGCCACAAAGACGGTAATTACGCTGCCAATGAGCGTGAAGTATAGTATAGCAATCTGAAAAAGCAGCATGGGCTCTTCCTCGGGTTCGAGGGGCGGCAGGCTGGTCACCACATGCTGGGACACTGTCTCGTTCAACGGATAAGGACAATGCTCGACGGAGGTCGGTAGACTAGGGTTGCGAATGCGCTTGTGGGCCACGTTCCATTGGGTGCCACCGACTAGCCAACACATGACTAGGAGAGAGACGCAGGTGCCGCTGATAGCACCTTTCCTGCCGACCCATGGACACAACATACCCAGGATGAAGAGACCCAGGAGTGGACCCTCTGTGGCACTGTTCAAGCCATAGGCTAGCTCAAATACTGTACCTAGGCGCTCGATGATGAAGATTAGACCGATCGTGACTAAACCCATAGTTGCAGACATTACCTGGAATTTTTTAGTTCTTATTTGTGCATCAGTATAAGTAGGTTTTAGGGGAATGAGATGTTAATGGTATGCTTTTTTCCGGGGCGAGTCAATGTGGGCGGCGTTTTCACAAAGAAATTACGTCTTTATCTGCTGCAGGATTCTGGCTTTTCCTTTGGCGGAGGAAAGCCGCAGGAGCAGCTTACGGCGTAATCCCTTTTTACGCTGACGAGACACTAAGTATGTGTGGTTTACTACAGCGGCATACTGAAAAGCTCTTTTTTAGGGATATCAGGGCATGAGGTGATTTAATGAATTATGTATTATGCTTAGTTAATCATGAAAATTGATAAATTGATTTGTTACAATAATAGAGATATAAAAATACACTCGAACCTTCATGATGTTAGCGGCTCTAGCATCTTTCTGAGGTCCATCGGCAATCAAGCGATCGATGAAGTTCTCGTAAATAGTTCCAGAAAGTGTATTTAGACTGGCGCTCATCGTGGATAAAGCAGAACTCACGAGTCCAGCGAGAAATATACCCGGAAGGCCGAAAACATGCCCAGCAATGTCCATTACGTAGTACGGCAGAGTTTGGTCGCTTCGTTTCACTAACTTTGATAATAAAATTGGTGAACATATGGAGACGTAAATTGTATTATATTAAATAAACCACGTGCGAAGATATAAATTATTATCAAACGATAATGTTATGTGTACCTGTGCTTTATAAGGGTCACAGTCGTGATAACGGGCATACATTATTATTCCTACGTAGACGCATGCAACTTGCAATGTGGCCCAACCAAACGATGTCAGTATTATAGCTCTGAATCAAATTATTCAAAAGGTTAATTTTTCAACTAGTTTTTGGAAATGAAAATTTATTTCAGTTTGGAAATTACTTTCTTATGTCGGACTCCTTTTCAATCGCTAAATATCTCTGGATGTATTTTTGTCCCAAGCCGAATCGACTGAGCATCGTAAACGTCATGCCAATAGACATTGCCCAAAAAGTGTTTCTATCAAAAGGACTCGGAGTGAAGCTAGAACATGACAACGTGAGTTAAAAATCGAGTAGATAATGATTTTTAGAATCCAAGTTTAAATAAAAGCATGGAATAGCAACTTACTCAAAAAATTTTATTCGTCCCCCCTTTTCAGCTATATCCCATGCTTCTTCTATACCACCTACTGCAATTACACCTAATACTAAGATAGTGGCTAATCCACTAACTGTAAAAATGAATTGTAATGTATCAGTCCACACGACTGCTTTGACGCCACCCTAAAATATATTTAATATAAATTACATTTCTTATATATGATTTTTTAAAAGGTTTTAGGATTTACCATGGTAGTATAAGTGATGCATATAATGCACAGAAATGGTGTTATCAGGTGCATATCAAAACCGGTCACTTGCGAAAATGCAAGCGCAGGTGTGTAAATAACGATGGGAATGTACACTAGTAAAGAGATAGTGTAAAGAGCAGCAGCGAGTGTCCTGACTGTTTTTGAAAATCTCAATTCCAGATACTCGTGGCAACTGCAGACCTGCAGTTGATGAAAAACCGGCATCGTGACATAGGCAGAAGTCAATCCTATTAAGAGGGCTGCGATTGTCGCTGCAAAGTACTGGCTTCCATGCAAATAGACTTCGGTTGGCACTCCCAAAAATGTGATCCCTGACAAAAAACTTGCAAACAAAAGCATAGATGTTAAAGCAGACTTTGACTTTTATATTCATTAAGTACTGTACCAGCTTGCTTAATTAAAAGTATGAATGGAAATTTTGATAAATCTCGATCATCAAACGGCTTACTCATTAATCTCTATTTTTAAACTCATATGATAAATTAGTAAATCATCACTAAATACATTAGAATCGAGGATTTCAAGCTACCTATTAGACTGATAAGGACATGCAGTGCAAACTATTATTTGCGAAGTTATAAAATTTAAACCTGAAGAACGTACGATTTTTTCTAATTAAAGGAATTTTCAAAAACAGATTTTTATGAAAACAATTATCATGTAGTATACGCTACAAGAATTATCAATTCAAGTACTCACCTTGCAAGAATACTGATTGCAACGGGAATATAATGCATGTGCTTGCCACCATATAGATATTCGGAAGTACTGTTTTGTTTACTGAATATCGCAAAATAAAGTCCAATCAAAAGGCTGACTCCAAGCAATATGCCAAACAAACAATAATCCGACCAACCAAAAACTAACTGCCTCATTTCCACTGTAGGAGCCAAGGTTGTCATAACAGTCTTCATTTTAAAAATTTTTTTTAAAAATCGATAGCTTTAAAACTTAATTTTATTTTGATCACAAAACTGACACTACTTGAAAAGACGTATGAAACTGAGAAACTGAAATGTCAATGTCAACGGCAATACTCCTCATTAGCACCTATACAGAGATAAGACTATTTATAAACTTATATCTCTATAATTGGATTATATGAACAAATAAAAGAATTGCGAAGCAGACAGAAATTTGATCTTAATGTTTCATAATTTCTACAACTTATATTCGGTATAATCTAAACTAGGCTTTTAATGTTTTTAAATATACGAGTAATAATAAAGTTTGTTTGTTAAAATAAATACTTGTTCTTTTTTCCTTTTCAATTATAAAACATTTTAACATGATATTAAATATAATATATTATAATAGTACATTTTGATACTAGTGCGAGAACGTGATTTTAGCGTTATATGAATGTATGCGTACGAGCGAAGTGAACTATAAATTTTGGTTAGTTTATTTTTTAAGAGATCAATAATGCAACGCAAAAATAAAAAAATCAATGACGAAAGGTGAAGCGTAAAAAGAAAACTGTATGCAGCTGCAGATATGTTAAGAGACTGAACGATTTCCGACTGTACACTGAAAATAAATGTTGTTCAAATAAATGCTCGGATGGTAAAGCAGATGCAAAAAAGTAACAAGGAAAGGAATTATTATGCATTAAACTATATACGATTATAAACAAATTTATTGGTTTACAAAAATTTGATTGAATAATTCTAGATATTCAAAATTGATAATTAGTTAAGTATAGGAAATTAACATAGTATATTGTATATAAAATAATTCATAAAAATCACAAAAACTTAATTTCTAGAATGTTTAATAAATATTATGTAATTTTTCTTATAATACTGATTCAACAAATTAAAAGCTTGTGTAAAATACTTGTGAACTATTCTATCTTGATTATTTTTTGTTGTTTTCTTGTGTAATTTCTTTTAGAGATACCTCAACATACTGCTGTTTGGGTAAGAACCTGAAAGTTTACATACAAATTATAATTTTCATCGAGTGAAACGATTTCGAAAATTATTTATTATGAAAATTAACTCTATATATACCTTCTTAAAAATGGTGCAATGTATCTAGGATTAACTTTAGATGAATCGGACTCACTAATAATGAGACTAATGATAGATCCTACGATCACAGTAATAAGTGTTCCAGTCAATATTAGGTAAAGAAATGATATTTTGTAGATCATCATTGGCTCGTCTTCAGGTGCCAAAGAGGGCGGTGTCGTTCTTTCAAGCAATGTGTCGTTCAAAGGAAAGGGACAATTTTGAATAGAAGTGGGTAGATGAGCCTGCTGTATGCGCTTGTTATAGATATACCACTGGCTTCCTCCGACAATCCACGACATAACTGCGATGGAGATACATCCGCCGGAAATTGCACCTTTTTTGCCGACCCATGGCATAAATATACCGAGAATAAAAAGTCCAAGGAGCGGACCGTCGACTACTGTACTTAAACTGTTAGCCATTTCAAAAATCGTACCAAGATGCTCAATTACAAATATCATAGCAATCGTAATCATGCCAATCATGAAGGACGTGATCTGTAAATCAGATTTAATACAAATTTATTATTATTTCACTGAACTTGCAATTGCATTTATTTAACCTACCTACCTTCATAATATTAGCCGATTTTGCATCTTTTTTGGGACTTTCCTCAATCCATTGATCTATAAAGTCTTCATAAATGATTCCTGAAAGAGAGTTTAGACTAGCACTCATTGTCGATAATGCAGAGCTAACAAGACCAGCAAGAAAAATTCCAGATAAGCCTGGAATGTTTTTAGCAACGTCCATTACATAATATGGCAAGGTTTGATCGTTTCGGTTTACTAACTAAAAATAATTTTTTATTCAAAATGTTTACGCAATATATATATAAATATTTTAATAAAATTAAACATTTTTTACCTTAGCAGTTAAAGGATCACAGTCGTGATATTTAGAATATACTATTAGACCCGTCACAACGCAGCAGAATTGTAATGATATCCACCCAATTCCCATAAAACATACAGCTCTAAAATAACGTTGAATTTAATACGCTTTACACATGACTTGATATATAAAATGAAAGGCATAATTACTTTTTAATGTCAGCTTCTTTTTCAATAGCTAGAAATCTCTGAACAAACTTTTGTCCTATGGTAAAACGACTAACATTAGCAAAGAATGTACCAACCGTCATACTCCAAAATGTGGTTCGTATAAAAGGGCTTGGATTCATACTGTAAAGAAGAGCAAATGTAAGATAACTTTAATCATAAAAGTTACGGAACTCACAGGCAAAGTAAGATTAAATTGCATATTTACTCAAAAATGTCTAGTCTTCCACCTTCTTTTGAAATTCTCCAAACTTCTGAAAGACCACCTACAGCCTTTACTCCCATCACCAAAACGGTGAACAAACCTCCGATAGTGAAAAATAATTGGATCGTATCGGTCCAAACAACTGCTTTAACTCCGCCCTTTATAATTGTATACAATAAAAGTATTACAGACTTTTTTTAAGTACAATAATATTATAATTATTTGAGTTACATCTTTACCATGGTTGTGTACGTTATACAAACAAGGCTAAAGATCGGCGTTATCACATGAACACTATATCCTGTAACTTGAGAAAAAGCCAGTGCCGGGACATAAATTACTATCGGAATATATAGCATCAGTGATATGACGTAGAGAAACGATGCCAATGATCGAATATTTTTCGAAAATCGTAGCTCCAAATACTCATAACTACTAGCAAGTTGAAGATCGTAGAATATCGGCATAAAAATATATGCTGTAATAATGCAGCAGGCAATAGCTGGTATTCCTGTGAGTAGATAGTATGCACCATGAAAATAAACTTCTGTAGGAATTCCAAGAAATGTTATACCCGACAACAAGCTGCATCAATTCAGTTATTCAATTTATTATTCGGAAATCAGAAATTGTAATCTAATTGTAAGAAGTATACGTACCTTGCAAGCATACTCATAGCGACGGGTAAGTATGACATCGTTTTACCACCAAATAAATACTCTTTGGCACTGTCTTGTTTACTGAAGAATCCAAAATAAATACCAATGAGTAGACTGACACCCAGTAAACCAACAAACAACACATAATCGGTCCATCCAAATGTTAATTGTTTCATTCCATAGGTGATGCTGGATTCTGTAGTAAAAGTAGTGTCCATTTTCCTGAATCTAGAGAATAATAGTTTAAATGCGTGCAAAATTATGTTAAATGCAATCAGTAGACGGTGGATGGATATAATGATCCATCAAAATTGCACATAGTAATAATAGTTCATCAAGAGTGTCGTACATCTACTTCAGATATGAGTGTTTGTTCAGTGATATTGATAGCAGTAAAAGTCAATTAGCCATTTATTGTTAGTCAATCAAATTATCTATAAATCATAACTGTAGCTAATTTAAACTCTTGTACGAACTTCTTGTGTCTCTATAGTAAAGTGGATTTCGAATTCATTTACAATTACTGAGTTTTAGAACGATGTACTATTCAACTTTCTGTTTGACGCTTGTGATCATACTGCAGGCTTTGACTAAATTTTCTTTTAAAGGTACATGTATTTCTGTAATTTATTCCGTTATGAATATTTTCTATCTGAAAGTAAATAAATCTAATCATAATGGCTCGAGGCTTATTAAAAAGTTAGCTATGAATGGCAGCGTCACTGCGATAATGTAAGAAAAAATCAACATTGCATGTAAGAACTTCTACTGACGTACGTGAATTGAGGTCATTCTATCTTCATAAATGAATTAAAAAGTAGATATATTTGAAGGTACACATACATACTTATTGGCTTTTCAAGTAAATATTGAACAGTTTTTAATACAAATTTTGAGTGAAATAAGCTTAAAATTGTAATTTTAAAAGGTCCAATACCATTTTTCTGTAACGTTGTCCATTTTAGAACTTTCCGAAATGTCACAGAACTCTGGAGACAATATCGGAATACACCCTTACTAAGTTGAACACGTTTCGACCTTGGCGTCGAAGTCCTTATACGGACACAACGGTATTCACGGGAAGGAAATAGGAAAGACAAGTCGAGTAAAACAATATAATGAAAAACAATAAGACTGCGGTTATTTATTTAAACTTGAAATGCATGTACAACTGAACAAAAATACAAAATCCAAATAAGGAGAAAGCTTGCGACACGAGAAGATAAATTCCCGATGTCGTGCCGCTGCATGGAGTCACTCGCTTACAGAATTAATCAGGTCAGAACCCTTAGTGTCGCTGGGCCTTTCGAGAATACTCGCACTCTTCTGCACCGAGCTGTAAGTAGATAGCTTGTATCGAAGATAATTGCATACGTTGTCCCTGGAGTTGATGCCGTTCCGTCGTCTCGCCCTCTTGTCTCTGCTTTTGCTCTCTCTCTCTCTCTCTCTCTCTCTCTCTCTCTCACACACACACACACACGCGCGCGCGCTCGAAACGGTGGCTGAGTCGTATTTACCTCGCTACATGAATATAGGTCTATTATTATTAAACGTTGTTCTAATACGTGAGTTTCAGAATGAATCATAATAATTCTAATATATGAGATCAAATGAATTGTGGTTTATAAACAATAAATAGTTATTGCATTCTCGAAATTAGATTTCACGATACTACAGTTTCAGTATTATTATTACTATGTATGTCCTTTAGAGGTACTTCAATGTACTTCTTTTTCGGTAAGAACCTAAAATATCAAAATAATGTTTATGCTATATGACAGTATAAGTTTGTATACATTAATTATTAATAATATTTAGTGGATTACGAACCTGTGAAGAAGAGGTGATATAAAATCAGGATTTACACTCGCAGGATCCATCTCTTTTGCAAAATAACTTGTGACTACTCCAACAATAATACCAACTAAACTTCCTGTCAGTGTGAAATACAATACTGAAATTCGGAAAAGGAAAAACGGCTCATCTTCCGGATTTAAAGGTGGAAGAGGAGTTGTTGTTGTGCTGATAGTTGCATTCAATTCATACGGGCAACCTTCCGTAGACGTCGGAAGGTGTGGAAAGTGCAGCCTCTTGTTAATCAAGTGCCACTGTGAAACGCCAACCTGCCATATTGAGAAGATCAAAGAACTGTAACCTCCTACTAAAGCACCCGTCTTGCCAACCCATGGAATTAGCATTCCCATCACAAAAAGAGACAAAATCGGAGAGTCGAGTATACTGCCGATGGTAAAAATCATATTGTATATGGTTCCCAATTGTTCCATTACGAAAACTAATCCAATCGAAATTATGCCAACAATGATAACACAGACCTGTTAATATTAAAATTTTTAGACATATGGTTCGCATTATTTGATAAAACTGGCCTGTATTAGTTTTCATACCTTCATGATATTCGCAGCCCTAGCTTCTTGATTTGGACTTTCGGGTAGCCAGTTTTTGATGAAATCATCGTAGATCATACCGGCAAGAGTGTTTAAACAAGCACTCATAGTTGAGAGCGAAGAACTGACAAGTCCAGCTAAGAAAATGCCTGGAAGACCTGGTATGAATCCCGCTACATCCATTACGAAATATATCACATTTTGATCACTCCTTTCCACAAGCTATATAAAATACATAAAATTTATATTGTAATTAGAATAGTGTTACGATACAAGTCCTTATACATGTAAATCCTTACGTTAGCCTTGAGGGGATCGCAATCGTGATATTTGGCATATATTGTCAGTCCAATCAGTGAACACAAAAATATCATTAATATCCAGCCAAAAATCATTATCCATATTGCTCTAAAAAGACAAAAAGTCGTTAATATTACAATGTCTTAGGTTATAAGAACCTATAACTGTAAAGACATATATTCAGTAGTAAACATAAATAATTACTTTTTAGCTTCTCCAAACGTACGCACAGATAAAAATTTCTGTACAAACTTCTGTCCAACGCTGAACCGACTAACGCAAGATGTAATCAAACCTGCTTGAATTGCCCAAAAGGTATTTCTTTTATACATATTCGGAGACATACTAAAATTAAAAAAAAAATGGTATAAGTTACGTGAGAATGATTTTTTTTTTTCTAGCTATAATAAGATAATATTTGTTATACTCGAAAGCGTGCGTTCGACCTCCTTCACTTGCGATTCGCCATACCTCTGAAAGTCCACTCACTGAGCTTAATCCAATCCCAAGAATTGCAAATACTCCAATTACAGTGAAAATAAATTGAAAAGTATCTGTCCATATTACAGCTTTCACCCCACCCTAGAATGAAAGTAATATTTGTAGATCACGCAATATTTCAAGTTAAAAAAATTCACTAATTTATTTAATCATACATACCATACTCGTGTATGTTATGCATATAATCGTTAGTATTGGTGTAATTGCATGAACACTGTATCCAGTAACTTGAGAAAAGGCAAGAGCAGGCACGTATATTATAATCGAAGTTAATGCTACCAAACCAATAAGATAGGTCATTGATGACAATTTTCGAACGTCCTTGGAAAAACGCAGTTCTAAATATTCGTTAGTGCATGACAGCTGAAGTTTGAAAAAAATTGGCAGAAAAACGTATATAGTTAAAATGGCGGTAACGATTGCACCAATCGCTGCAGTTGTATAAGATGTTCCATATAAATAAATTTCTGCAGGTAATCCTAAAAACGTGATGCCCGATAAAAAGCTGAAAAATAGATATGGCATAAACTTACGAAATAGTAGTAGTGCAAATTATCCTTTCAGAGTATTATGTCATTAATTGTATTCACCTAGATAGTAAACTAACTGCTACGGGAAAAAATCCCATTTTTTTGCCTCCATATAAATATTCACTTGTTGTATCTTGTTTACTGAAGAAACCAAAATACACACCAATCATCAAACTAATACCTAGTAAGATCCCAAATACGACATAATCTGTCCAATGGAAAGTAAGTTGTAGCATTTTTTCAAACTTTTATTAAATCTTGTATTCACAAGTCACAATACTTAATTATTACTGATGTACATGTTTTGGAAGCTTGATTCTCAATGATCGGGAGTCTAGAATGTACAAAAGATACAAAATAATCTCTGGATCAAGATAGGTGATATCAACCGTACGTATCGGTTGAACTGTTGATATACAATAAATAATAAGTGTATTCGCATCTTAAACGTAAGATCGGTATTTTTATTGCATACACAAGACTGTAAAAGTAATAATATGCATTTTTAATAAAGAATAAGATAACATGCTAATACATGTCATTTTCTATTCAAATTGAATTCTATTCGAATCGAGATGTTTTATATTCAATTTTCAATAGTACATTAATTAATAATTTTATATATATTTTTTTGTACAATAAAAAGTTTTAAGAAAACACAATATAATAATAAAACTATCACGTATTCTAATCATAAAATAAAGCTCCTCTAATAAAGCTACTGCATACTATACGTCTGCGTAAGAAAATCAATAAAAAGACAGTGACGTTAGACGTCTACATGAGTTATACTTACACTGTCATTTATTCTTTATTACCATCAGATAAAGTGCATTAAATTATCATGATTAACTTTTATTAAGACCTCATTTAGCGGATGTTTTAATTTTTACCAAGACGAAAAAGATTGTACACGAATGCAGACAGCATAAGTAGCTCGCACCCCAAGGCACATGTGTTAAAACCCCCTTTTACTTCATTTACTCTGCTTCCCTTTCACGTATGCTTACTCTTTTATTTTTTTTCGCCTCGGGATGACAAGCTTCGAGTTCCTTAATTACTTCTTAAAAAAGCTGTGTAACGTATTCCACGATGACAGATTTGGCTATAGAATTAGTGCATCACTTGTGACATTAAAGATCAATTATTACGAATTATAGATGCATTATATATAAACACGTTACTGTTAGTGTAGTCAGCATTTCATCGAGCATTTCATATTTAGCATTTGATCTATAAGGCATACCTTCTCATTTACTTAATTTGTTTTGCAACAAATAATAACAATAAAAAATGCACGAGCAATGGAATAACGAGAAATCGGGTGAATGAAAATCTCACTCTCTGCTACTACTCGGAAATTTTTTTTTAGAGCAACAATAACAGATATATATTTAAAAAAATACTTTAATTAGAGCATGCTTAGCATTATACAAGATTATCGATTAGACGTCTTATTTATCAGTCTTATATAAGGAATTCTCTACAATATACATATACACCTAATAAATGCATAGCTTGCATATTAGTCGTTTCGAAATCGTTCGTGTTTTCGAATTCGAAATTAATTCTTTTTTCAAATCATAACCGCGTGATTGTAGCCGCTTGAGAAAGCATCTTTTCAGAATCCAGCTGGATTTCTTTCTCGGTTATTTTGTCGCCGGAAATTTCTTTCAGTGGCACTTCCGCATACTTCTTTTTCGGGAGGAATCTGCAAGACAAAATGTATAATTAGATTCAACCAGGCTATGGGTAATCTAAAAATTTTTAACCGACGAATGATAATCAAAAAAGTTTCCACTAAGGCGTTTGACTTCGTATAGTTTCATCAAAACTGCATCATCATAGATTAGAACTGATTACGGATTAATTAAAGTTGAATATCAGCTCAACATATGCATATCTAATAATAATTGATGAATATTTTAATAATGCATGAGCGACATCCACTGTATATCTCTTAATAATAATTAGCTATAAATATTCCAGTACGAGTACGATAACAACTAATCATAATTAAATCTCCGGACGCTCGGTTTCTTTTACAAAGAGCCTACAAGTGACAATCATCTGTATAATAGGTATATGATAATGAGATATAAGTACCTCCTCATGAACGGTGTTATATGCTCGGGATCGACTTTGTTCTTATCGACTTCACCGACGATAAAGCTGGTAGCCGTACCCGCGGCAACAGTTATCAGCGTGCCAATTAGATTGAAGTGTATCATGGATATTCGGAAGAGGAAAAATGGCTCTTCGTCCTGTCCTATATGCTCGACCACGTGCTCCGTCGTGTTTCCGGGGACAATCGAAGCGGGACACGACTCAACGGAGGTGGGCAGGCCAACGCGCTTCACGCGCTTGTTGTAGACGTTCCACTGGTTGCCGATGACGAGCCAGTGCATGAGTGCGAGACCGACGAGGCAGCCGTACATGGCACCTCTGCGGCCGACCCAAGGGATCATCATGCCCATGACGAAGAGGCCCAAGAGGGGACCTTCCACGACGCTTCGGATGCTCAGCGAGATCTCGAAGACTGTGCCCAGGTGCTGAACCACGAAGGTCATGCCCATACCAAGCAAGCCGACGATCACGGCGATTATCTGTCAGAGATGCTTGTTAGATTAGTGCTGTATTTTTTTTTTGTCTGACGTGAATTGCATACGATAAGTATTATACAGCTGCCTGCGTTTAATTGTTAAAAAATATATTTCGATACAATCGATCGATCAAATTTTTATTTTAAATTAAATTGATCGATGATGTCTGCTTGTCTGTAATTCGACCTATATTTATATCAGCTTTATCAATGCAAGCACATGCGCGTGGCCAAAAACTCATTCCATGCACCTACTGTGTCGCGCCTGCACAGGTGCAGAGCTTGAACTATTTCATCAGTATCTCAATCGTAATCAGAAAAAAAGCATAGCAGATAAGACGGCGCTTATAGCGTCGCGATAAAAGTATGAATAAATCATAGGAAAAAAACCGACGAGCACATGTGCACATCGAGCGTTGATAAGCTATACATAAACGCACCTTCATAATGGTCGTTGCTCTGACTTCTTTATCGGAGCTCTCGGGCAGCCAGTGATCAATGAAATCGTCGTAAATCGTGCCGGCGAGCGTGTTTAGAGCGGCGCTCATTGTAGAAAGTGCACAGCTCACGAGGCCTGCGAGAAAAACGCCCGGCAGACCGGACAGGTGACCGGCGATGTCCATAACGTAGTACGGGAGAACCTGGTCACTGCGCTTTACGATCTTCAAAGACATTCAATTGGACTAGATTGATTCTTTAGGAGCAAGTTACGATTTATATATATTGCATATACTGCGAATCGTCGTTTACCTTGGCTTTCAGCGGATCGCAATCGTGGTAGTACGCGTACATTGTCAGTCCGGTCAATGCACAAGTGGATTTCATGAGCATCATTCCAATGGCCAGTATCAATATAGCTCTATAAAAAACAAGATCGTTTGCATTCGTCATGGCAGATGTATATAATAACAACATTATAGATCGTATAGAATGTATTATTACTTTCGGACATTCCTCTGTCTTGAAATCGATAAGAATCGCTGGACACAGTTCTGACTGACCCCAAAGTGGGAGATCAATAATACCGTATGGCTTACAGTCATTCCCCAAAAGGACTTTCGCACGTAAAGGCTTGGGTTCATACTGGAAATAAACACGAGTATAATTGCTTAATTAATTGTATATATAGGGCATTAATTCTTCATTGTCGGTAGCAACGTACTCAAAAATTTCAGTGCGATTTCCTTCCTTCGCTATAGCGATGACCTTCGAAAAGCCTCCCACTGTATTGACTCCAATAAGGAACACCGCGACAAGTCCACCCATCGTAAACACAAGCTGTATCGTATCCGTCCATATGACTGCCTTGACTCCTCCCTAAGCCAATAACAGCGTATCCTCGAAAAACTCTGCTTTGCATAATTTTAACAACTCAACAAATGAATAACTTAATCTTACAAGACTCGTGTAAACGATGCAGATGCAACAGAGCACAGGGACGATGGCGTAGAGACTGTAGCCGGTGATTTGAGAAAAAGCCAGAGCCGGTGCGTAGACGACCAGCGGTATGTACATGATCAGCGAGATTATGTAGAGCATAGAGGCAAGGGTACGTATTTTCCGGCAAAATCGGACCTCCAGGTACTCGTACACACTGGCCAACTGAAGCTTGTAGAATACCGGCACGAAGATGTAGCTGGTAGCCAAACAGGTCAGAACGATCGTGATGATGACGAGAAAGTACGCAGAGCCGTGCTGGTAGACCTCCGTTGGTACACCCAGCAGTGTGATGCCCGACACGTGTCTTTTGAGTTTTGTGCGTGCAGAAGATCAAGATCGAAAGTTTGCGGTAGGATTTGAAAATGTTGAAAACAAAAATATATACTTACCCTGCCAGCATGCTGAAAGCAACGGGAACGAAACCCATGGTTTTACCCCCGAATAGGTACTCATTGGTGCTGTTTTGTTTGCTGAAAAATCCAAAGTACAGTCCGATCACGAGACTCAAAGCAATCAAGCTGCCGAACAGGGAATAGTCTATCGCGCCCAATGTCAACTCTTGAAACTCGAACATTGACCTCGACGTCACGTTCTCAGCCATTTTAAATCGAAAGCTCAACTCGCAAGGCACTTATTGTAATTATTTCAGTTGAGAATTTTATTAGAGAGACTAAAAAAGAATACGGCGCGCGAAGCCATGCGCATACAGAGAGCCGGTGAGAAACTGAAAGATATCATTCGGTTCTGATAAAATAAAGCCAAGGTGTGCATATGTGTGGAAGACAGTTGGGCTACGGAGGTTTGAGGAAAATTTACAACACAAGATACAAGGAGTTCTGTTTGCTCATGTAAGAAATTTTTTAATTCATTCAAGACGCATCGAAGGCGCAAGTCGTACAAATGATATCAAATGCTTAAATTAGAAAGACGTATGTACAGACTGTCTTCGCAACAGACGTATAAACATGAAAATCGGTATATTTACAAGCTATGGTACACGTTGTCATCGGTGCACTCCAATATTCTGCTATTTTTAACCTTTATTTCTTTAATTAACACAGTACATCGAAATGTCGAATGACAATCGGTACATTATCGGCTTTTGGTACACGCATTTGAGGAGATACATATTTTATTACGAATTCTAGATAACCGAATACGCTTACAATTCTATTTCTTTTTGTAATTTTTCCTTATCTACTAAATTTCAATAAAAGTAATGAACGCAGGCTGAATAAAAGGTCTTACGTTTAAAATGAAACTTACATACACACACATGTACTTATCGCAGCCGATCGCGAGCGTCACACTCAAGCGTTTCGTCCGCTTCTAATAAACTTCGTCACTGGGAAAGCCCACCCCACACGACGGAGCCACAGAGGCTCGTATCGTCGTAAGTCTCCTTAAGCTTAATTTTACAACTAAGTCGCATCGCTCTCGAGATCTACTGTTATTCTTTAAGGTCAGTGAACGATCGGTGGCGACGTAATTTTCGGTATTTACAAGCGCGAGCGGCGTCGAGAGCACGGATCAAAGTCGGTGCGGCGGCGCCCGTCTCGTACTTTTTTCTTCTTCTCTCTCTCTTTCTCTCACTCACTCGCTTAAGCCTAAAAGATCACTGGTTGGCGTTCGTCCCTTCTTTCGAGTCTGGTTTCGAAAACTAGTTCTAATCTACGGTCTAGCCCGGTACACACGAACTATACAGCGCGAGCTGCTGACGGCTATTTACATATTTACAGGATTCGATAGAGGGAATATATTATTTATACGGGGATTTATCACAGAGTCGCTCGCCGGATAGTGTAAGTTCCTGCTCGGCTTTTTTTCTTCTTCATCTCTCGCGCTCGAGGAGTGAAATTGTTCTGCGTGAAAGCGCCTAATTAACGCGCGTTTATATGTTTCCACGGCGGCTCTTGCTCTTTGATGTCGCGCGGCGCGCTCTTCTGATTAAAAAGAACGGCGCTAGCTTCAATTTGTTGATGTCAGATCTGGAGGAGAGACAAGCAGATTTTAGAATTTCTGGATACGCGGAATTGTAAGATTCTTGAATACAAATAAAGCACGTAACGATTTCACATTCGAGTTTGCGGACGACTCCACGACTATCGGCGGGGGATTGACTCTGCGATCTATTCGTACGATAATAATTTACCCACATTTTGCCCGACGATGATCAATTGAAATTCGATGTTTTTCAAGATCACGCACTAATACAAGGTGTAATAAAGCTAAGTTAATAACGAAACCAAAGTACTGCAGTCAAGATCTTCAATGCCTGAGCCACGCAAGTAGAAGCACCAGGATCGCTCCAAGGAAGCAGCTGCTGGACGTGCTCCTCGTCGCCGAGTTGAAGAGTATTCCGAACCTCAGTCCAACGCTCCTGCGGAGGTGCGACCTCAGCAGCGGGTTCTTCATGCTCGTCGGTCCGCACTGCATGAGCGGCGCGTCCCAGAGACTCTTGTCCCTGGCTCCGAGTAGCAGCGTGTACTGTCCGTACCAGTCGACGCTGACCCTCGCCCTCAGTCCCAGGGTCGACGGGGCGTCCAGCGAGTGTGGCACGCAGTTGGTCGGCCAGCTGGCCAGTCTCGAGCTCTTGGGGGTACCGTCGTGCAGAGCGGCGCCGCAGCGTCGGGCGAGATTGACGTCGCCGGCGATGAGGATGCTCTCGGCGACGTGGAGGTCGAGCTCGGTGGTACCGGTCGGCGTGACCGATTGAAGCGGTCGCTTGGTCGTCTCCTCGCGGCGCTGGTTGCCGCGCAGCATCGCCGCGAACGACTCGGCCATTGAAGGCTGGGCGCTCTGAAGCAGCTGCCGGTAGTAGTCGACCTCCTCGGCGCCGCGCTTGGTTCGCAGGTTCTTCTGGTACAGAGCCTCGCGGATCTCTTCGGGGGATGACATCGGCTGCTGCCGGTGGTGCTTGTCGAATAGCCCCTTGGCTAGCTTCGTGGTCATCCACTCGGGGACGGACTTTTTATTTCTCTCCTGCTGCAGCTGACGGTAGTAGTCGACCTCATCGACGCCGCGCTTGATTTTCGAATACACGGGGTGCATTAGCTGCATGACATCCTCGAAGGATTGAACACTCCATCTCCCCGGGTAGTTAGTCTTCTGGTCTTTAGCCATGGTCTTCCACTGGTGCAGCAGTTTACGGTAGAAGTCGTCGGGCTTGTCCTCGGGGGATGGCGTAATCGGCTGCTGTTGCTGATTCTTAACCTTGGCGCTGATGTCGACCTTGTCGACGCCTTGCTCGATTTGGAGTCTCTCGCGGATGTCCTCGGGGGATGGCGTAATCGGCTGCTGTTGCTGGTTCTTCACCTTGGCGTTGATTTCGACCTCGTCGGCGTCTTGCTCGATTTGCAGTCCTTTGCGGTACAGAGCCTCGCGGATGTCCTCGGGGGATGACATCAGCTGCTGCCGGTGGTTCTTGTCGAATAGCCCCTTGGCTAGCTTCGTGGTCATCCACTCGGGGACGGACGTTTTGTTACTCTTCTGAAGCAGCTGACGGTAGTAGTCTACCTCGTCGACGTCGCGCTTGGTTCGCAGTCTTTCGAGGTACATAGCCTCGCGGATCTCCTCGAGGGTTGGCAACTGCTGCTGATTCTTCTCCCTGCCGTACATATCGAACAGCCCCTTGGCTAGCTTCGTTTTCATCCAGTCGGGGAAGACATGTTTGCTTTTCTTGGACTCTTGGTCAGCCTGACGCTTGGCGCGGGAGAGGACCTCCTGCTCGATGAGATCCTCGTCGTTGTCGGCTGCAGCGGCGTTTTCGTCGTGGCGACGATGACGACGCGCGCGCTGGACGTAGCTACCGGCCGCGGTGATGCCGTAGAGGAAGTTGTTGCAACGCGGGTCGCTGAAGTAGTCCCAGCGGCCGGACCAAAGCTTGTCTCCTGCGTAGACGCGAAGTTGACGCCGGAGCCAGACACCGCCAGGGTGACTCTCGCATGAGGGACTGATCCAGGAGCCGCCGATCAGGGCTGGCAGAGCGACCACCTCGTGGAGCAGCGGTGGACTGTTCTCCGTGCCGCGAGAAATCGCGCCGCATATCGGGCAATTCTGGATCTGGAAATTCAAAGATTTTCGATTGTTTAAAATATTTTAATTGTGGCAACGAGTCGAGTAATAATAATGCTCGGTGGAATAGAAGAGAGTGGTCTCGGAAGATTGATGAGCTGTCCTGACGCGCTGACCTATTGTTCTTTCATTCCAAGATCCCTATCGACTTAAAATTCTTAGATGAATATTTCGGAGCACGTGGATGAATTGATAAAATCTCAAAGTTCATGAGTCACATTTGACGTCTGCTCCCTCCGATCCCCTTTCCTTCGCTCGGGATCGATCGACTTTAAACTAGAATCCCGGGTACAGTTATATTGGTTACGATGCGTCCATCAAGCGTAGACGACATAACAATTTTTTTAGAGAAGCGTATAATAAATTCCTTCGTTTCGCCATCGGCTCCTGTTACGGAAAAGCTCCAGCTGTGAAGGACTGCATTATAACGTTGCGAGATCCCCGAGTTTCCAGTTACCGCGCGTGGAAAAAAATACTGCGCTCCTTTTTCCCGACGAAAGAAAACTGTGCGTGTAAAAAAAAAAACGCCGAACATATGGACCGAAGCCAAACAAGAGCTTTACTGAGACGTCGTCACGACGCCATATGGGGCTTTTCCGTACCGACAGGCGTGGACCAATATTTTCACAAGCCTCACGAACTAATCTTCCACGATTTGTTCGATGATTAACTGAAACGCAAACAGTTTGTTTGCGGCTTCCTATCTACTGGCGTTTACTTTTCCTCCTTGAATTTCAGGAAATGCTCATACCGATTCCACAACAACAACAAAAAAAGCAATACTCACAGTATCAGTCCTTAAAAGCGCTGTAGGCTGGAGAGAAGTCGGTCTGTGCGATCTCCTGGACGCCTGATCCGGAGGCAGGCTTCCCAAGAACAACTCGACTCTGGGCCTATCACTGCCACCGAAAGCAGCCGATCGGAAACCGGTAGGTCTCCTCTGCACCCTCAGTAGTCTCAGCTCGTCAAAATCGATTCCCAGAGGTGACAGACAGTCGACGCTCTTGCTGACCTCGAGCGATCGTCGTTGCTGGGGCTGCTGGTGCTGGTGATGTCCGCTGTTGCCGTGCAGCGAGTTGTACCTTGGCGCTGCCTGCCAACTAAGCGGTCCTCTCTCAGGAGCACGCTCGTAAATCAGCTGAGCCATGTAGGGACGCCAGCGCGGCTGTGGACCGCACGACACGTTCACGCGGTGGCCCAATTTGTGCGCGACCTGTTGGCAGATCGGTATACAAGGTTATTGGCATATTATCGTAAACGAGTAAATCATCATCATCCTCACGAAATAAGAGACAGAGCGCAAGATAACGCAGTGGCTTTTTATCAGGTAAGCCTCGTAAAAAGAGTCGCGACGATGAACTCACCTGCCGATTGAGCGGCGAGACGTGTACGGTATCCAGCTGATAGCGCGCCTCGCTGGCGCCAGGCGTCACGAGCGAGCTGCCGAGGATTTTGATTTGGCCTCGGGCAGTCACCGAATGCGTCGCTATGCTGCACGATTCCTCGGCGTAGTAGTGTCGCATCAACTGGAACGTGCCGTTCTCGAAGAACATGTACTTGCGGATGACGAATTCTGGACCAGCTCGGATCTCGCACCTGTAAACAACGGAAAATTAAACGTCACGCTCATAGATAATCCGATCGTTAATCATATCGTTATTATTACGTCGTTTCTCCAAATCGGAGATTCACGCTCGTAGTATTAAAGAAAAGAAGAAGGAAAAAAACCGGCAGCTATATATGTACTATAGAGAAGCCTCTAGCGCGTCATTGATTTCCACGCTAAAGTTACATAGGTATATACGCTCAGAAAAAAAAACTCCTTACGCCGCTTCGTCGACAATGATCACCCGCGCGCTTGAGAATGAAAAATCATCGATCACTCTCTCTCTCGTCTCCTCCTCCCCCGGGAAAGGCGACACTCGGAAAAACAGATCCACACATTCGTCTCTCGTGGCACTAGGTATATACTTATATGCATGTATACGAGTAAAGCCGAAGATTAAAAGACGGCGTCGGCAGGCAGGTCCCCGAGGGGCCGCGACGAAAAGCAGCGCTTTTCGAGGAAAGCCTGCAGCAGTTCTCTCTGTCAAAGAGCGCTTTGTATTGCTGTAGCCTCGGTTTCTTCGACTACCTGCTGTATACGTATATAATAGAGAGACGGAAAATGCGTGTGTGAGAGAAAGAAGAGGAGAGAGAACGAGGACGAAGGACGAGGGAAAAGGAAAAAGGGACGCGACGTCCTTCTCGCTTTATATACCTGGACCAGCTGAAACGCTCGGCCCATTGAGAGTCTCTCTCGGCCGCTTGTTTTCTAAATCGCTGTGAGAGCGAGGGGATAACTGTTGTTCTTGTTTTTCGGCGCTTTCGAAAGTTTGTCGAGATGCAGTGATTTTTTTTTGTCGTCGTCGTCGTCGTTATACCGATTCCGATCGCGATTTTTAATTATACGGTGCGGCTAAATAAGTTTCGTAATACTACTCCGAAAAAAAAGTCTCGAGTATAAGCTGCACGGTAGCTATTTGAAGAAGCGTCGAGAAGCCGCGGCTCGTATTTAAACGCGCGCGGCATCAAAGCGCGCCGAATTTTATTTTTAAAAACCTATACGAGAGAGCGCTAGCTTCATAATAACGAGATAAATAACGCGAGAAAGAAAAGCCTAGATATACTAGAGAAGGATCGTCTATCCCGACTCAATACATAATAGCCGGAGAGAATACGAAGCCGTATATGTATAGAGGAGAAACAAGAAAGAAGAGAGAAAGAGATTGAGCCACGGTCCATTTATCTCGCCGCGTGATTTTCCAAAGTACGACGAGAGCGGTATACCAATAAATCGACGCGGAGCAGATGCAGCCTCAGTACAATACCTCCGGTTCAATTAAATCGTCTCTACGTTATTTCGGACGACGACTCACTTGAAAACGTAATATGTAAAGGTACGCGACTCGAGACGTGGCGCGAATGGGAATGTCGCACTTTCGGCGACGCGCGTCAACTGATAATCAGACGCACGCGAATGGCGGGAATTTAAAATCGATTGTTTCTCTGGCAGAGGGCCTTTTTTAGTGGGTGTGAAGTGGCGACGAGCAAGTATTTTATGTGTCTGGCGTTGTTATTTTTACGATCGTTGAAAATAACGTACAAAGTTCGTCGATCGGAAAAACAAGCCGGTTTATACAATATTGATTGAGATTCATATACGAGTAGGCGTCAGAATTGAAATTTACTTCCAGGGCTTGCTCGTCAAACGACAGTTTTATCAATGCAAAAAAGGTAAAAAGAAAGAAACTGCAATCACTTTCAATTACAACGTGTCAATAACATCTCGCCAATTCATTCCAATTGAGTGGAATGTCAAGAGCCTATATAGATTAGCATTCGCTCGAGCTGCATCCAGCGGAGATTTTTAACGAAAGAAAGCACGTGCTTCGTCAATTTACGCTTTAAATTCGCGTTGCTAAAATTAACCGGCGCTTCTTCGAACACACAAAACGAATTACTTATACGAAACTTGTGCGCAAGAGAAAAAGATTGTATACTCACTCTTGGGATATCCAAACAGCATGAAGTCTCGATGAAGATTCATCGACGACAGTCGCTCGGTCCTCGTTCATGATCTCCCGGACGGCGATATCGCACTGGTCCTCCTCGACGGCGTCCCAGAGTGCCTGAGCTGTAATAAGAAAGGAAGCATAGGAAAAATGAGAATCGCAGGCTTTTTTACACTATTATCGGCTATACACGACAGATCGGAGGAGTGCATAATTCCAGGCGCTCGAACGACCTCCTTCTGAGAGATTTACGTTCCGAAGTGTATTTCTCTCGTGCATACTAATAGGTGACGAATGGAGAGTTTCTTCTATATACGCGGGTGATAAAGTGCTATGGGGACGGGTTTTGTTCCGAGAGAGGGACATCTCGATTGAATAATAATTTCGAGGCTGATTAGCGCAGGAACGACTGAGTGACAAGGCGAGGCTTTTTCTTCGATGCAGCTCTCGTATAAGGTATATCGTACTTTATGAACATCAGCAGTGTATAGTTAGTTCGACTTTTTTCCTCGGAAGCATAATAAACTCTGAATATTCAAGTGCACGTGTCCCCTATTTCACGCTAATTTGACAGTATACAAATATAATTCAAATCAGAGAACTCGGACGATTAAAATTAACCGATTTCACTGTTGCTTTATAACAAAACACGTAGCTGCTTCTCTTCAGAAATAAATAGACAGCGAACTGAGAAGACACGCGGGTTGATGCAGGTAAGAATTTTTCGGCCACCCGTTGTGAGCTCCGCGTGATTTCGGACCCCGACGGCAAATCCGCTCGGATAAATGCCTCGGCTATATTGGATTATATCGTCGCGAGCTACTATAGCCCTTGCTTTCGCACACTGTGTCCCATAGGGCGACGATTTTCTCGCGTTTGCATATACCTACAGCACACTGTAGAGCTATACTTTGTTCGCTTTTTCCGGAAAATCGGGGCCTCTTTGTGGACGAACGACGGGAGCGACGCGGTCCAGCGTGGATAATCAATTTTCGAGCGGTTCAGGTGCAGCTTTTGAAAATGGGGTGAAAGAGAGCGGGGAGGACAAGACGTGCTCTCTGCAGGGATCGGTTGACTCTTCACGCTCGGTTTAACCGAATTGACAGACTGTGTCGCCCGTGCCTGATGGTCTTGTGTGTCGGGGATATATAAGTATACTAAGAATTTATTCTCGCGAGAGCAAATTTCGATAAAACTGAAATATAACGAGGGAGAACTGATGTATATAAACGCGAATCGGTCTTTTATATTCAATCTATATTATAGGGCCGTGAATCAATCGCATTGAGATCCATTGAAATGATTTCCTCTTAATGGCTTTGTAATACACATGGAGCCAGCGGCGATTGGATATCGAAGCGAGAAAGATCGGGATTGATCGGCAGCTTTTTTGTCTGGAGCTGAAAGACAGGGAGACTTTATTGCGGCGAGACGAACAAAGCCGTCGTCTCCGCGCGCGCACACAACGGTATTAGTGGATTTGAAAAAAAAAAACACGCGCGTATTGTCTGCAGGCCGAAAACGCGGGGCCCGATTTTCACCTGAGAAAATAGGGGAATTCTTTAGGTGTAATTACGCGTTAGATTTCAAAGCCCCGGCTAGTGTATATAGAACATATATATACCAGTAGGGAAAACAGTGAGTCTGCGCTACGACTATATGTTTACCTTTGCGGTCGCGCACAAAGAGGAGAGAGAAGCTATATAATACGAGAGCACTCGAATTCAAATTTATTCCGCTAGCTTGGCCGAAAAAAGAAAATATCCGCGCCTATCACAATATAGACATCGATAGCTCGCGCTTGAATTATTTTTCGTCCATCCCTTAATAACAATCGAGTGTGTTTTTATCGTATAACATAACGACGCAGTTTAGATTTTTTACACCGCATCATCAGAAAAAAGATTCCGAGAAGCATTAAAGACCGCACAGCACACATGACAGGCTGTGTGCGTATAGTTTCTCGCGCCACCAGCAGATAATCGAGCCCTCGTTTGCGAGCCGCAGGAAAAAAACAAACGCGAAGAACCTAAGCAAACTCTCACAGGGCTTCATGCCAAATGATTTGGCATATCTTGCGCGTGCGCGCGTTAAGAGGCATTAAAGCTCTCCGCATCACCGGTGGCTGCGCAGCTCCTCGAGTGTCGCATGCGAACATGTGCCCGGTGCTCGGAGCCCATATGGCGCTCGACTCGAGTGTCTCAGCATCAGTGCAGGAATGCCCGAAAAACACTCGAGCGTTTCTGGAATTACGCATATGTATATACGTATAGTAGGGGACAACAGCGTTTGGGCGGAGGTCGACAAATCTCGGCTTTTGGGAAGGAAGTTTGACGCGCCACTGTGGTGTCGTTACGCTGGAGCATAGTGGGCGGGTGTGCGCTCAATTTTTTTTTTTTTTTTTTTGCTCGTTGATGGGGGAGGAGGACGAAGGTTACGGAGTGACTTATGCGCGTGAGACTTGTCGCGCGGATTTTTGGAGCCGGTGACTAATGGCGTGTTCCTGCGAAACGTTTCGGTTCCTGCGCTTAGAGAGTATTTTTCAATCGTTTAGCATTTTAGTTCCTTACATCAGCTCATCGTGAGCAAAACGGAAATCTAACGAGCCTGCACGCGCACGAGAATGTCTAATAATGAGCGACAATAAAACGCTGCGTCGGCGCGCCGTAAAATCGTATGCGTCGTAAAGTACGACAAAAATATGACAAAGATCTCAACGATGACAATCTCCGGGAAAGAAAAAAGAGAAAGAGTCGAATCAACAGCGGCTTCCCTAGAAAAATCACGGATTCAGATCCATAAATACGGAATTAAAATTCAGCGGGGATCGGTATATGTATATACAGCACGCGCGCGCGAGTTCTCGAGAAAAATAAAAGGAGCCGCAGATCGACCTCGAGATTACGGGGCCGACGCCGCAGCCGAGAATCCCGTGGACAAAAAGCATAAAATCGACTACGGCGGCCCGAAAAGAGCCGAGCGATAATCCGCCTCTCTCTCTCTCGCTCGTATTGCTTGAGCGCAAGCAAGAGAGAGAGAGCTGATAGCAGCTTGAATTACGAGCTTGCGGCGCGCGCAAAAGGAACCGCGGCAAGTCGCGCGCGCGCGCGCGACGAATTTCGAGAGAGATGCTACGAGTCGATAGGGAAAACACCTCGGTATTTACTTCCCACGAGTGCTTAATATTCAATCGCAGCCGTTTTCCTAATTTTTTCTCGCCGTTTTGGAATTCTATTAGGAGACACACACTCTCCATTGGAATGTATGTATACGTGAGTACGCGCGAGTTCAAAGGGCTCCTCGCGTTCTATTGTCTGGAGTATTTTGGTATACTCGTTAATCTGAGATGTATCAAAGGAACTCCTAAGCATCCGCTATATAACTGTATAGATCAAGAGTGTTCTTTGATCGACGGGACAGCCGCGTGTATAATCGATTCGAAATTTCAAGCTTGATCGATTAAACTCGAAATCAATCATTTATTGACCCCTTATACAACAATGGAATAATAGAATACACACGTATACAGGGTCATACTGTCCGATATCTCTCCTATCTCCTCGGCTTTCTTTTCTCTTTCGAATTCCTTTTTTTCTCTCTATCTCTCGCGAGACCGCTTTTCTCCATTGTCTCCCTCGAAGTGTGCATCAGCGCGAACAACAGCGTCCGTTTTATTGCTACGCTTTCGATTGGTATTCACAAGCCAAGTCCCGGGCGTCAACGGACGCGTGAAGTTATGCGCGATCGCGCATACATAAACATGCGGGGGAAAAGACTCGCTGTGTGTGCCTTATCGGAATTTTGCGAAATCAATCGGCACGATCTTTCGTCCCTGTATACTCCTGTGTCTGTGATTTAGGTGTCTCGAGTCTATATACATATGTATGCGAGATGTTGCTTGCCGCGATTTTTATTGGCTAGAAAGTTTTGGGTTAAATCATCTTTATGCAGATTCGTTTTAGTGCCGCGTTAAATCATCCACGTGGTGTATATGAAAAACAACGTTGTGAGAGAGTCGCTTAATATACTTCTGGACAGTCTGTATTTAGTCGCGCGCAACGCAGATATATTATGTTTCTTAGGTTACGAAAACAGCTGATTAGCCTTCTTTTAGATATAGGGTAAATAAACGTAGTTTTAGTCGACATATAGATTCTCGAAAACAAAGGTCAATCTTTGTAGCCGATGAAGATCGTCAAATCGAAAGACAAACAGCGCGATAGGCCAACAGACAACAACAACAACAACAGCCGAGAGAATCCGGTCGCATGACAAACATCCAGCGCATATCCGCTGTAGATAAAAAAAGGTAATCTAAAACTCACCAGTGCTAAGGACGCTACACAAGACGACGACAGCGAGGAGCGTCTTCTGCTTCATCCTTTCACAACGAGCAGTCCCCATCCTTATTCTTCGCCTGGTATACAAGTAAGTATATAAGTATACTGGATCAAAGGACTGCGGCTCCTCTCTCTCTCTCTCTCTCTCTCTCTCTCTCGAACAAAACGCTCTGGTCGTCGCGCAATAAAAAACAGAACAGATCAGCACATATACGTCGTAGCAGGAGCAGCAGTAATCGTCCCGGCGGCGGCGGCACCAGTCATCTTCGTGCGCGTCGCTTTCCCCGTTACAAGTGTATACTAAAAACAGTCCGAGTTCAAAGCGGCAGCGGCGGCAAGTCAAAAGCGCGCGCCTGATCTCTCCTCTCGTTCCTTCTCTCTATATACTACTGCTTCCACCACTACGATCAACACACGACTCGTCCCTCGGCCGAGCTACCCTCGGCTCTTTATAGCCTCCTTCCCCACTCTTGCGACTTTTCCTTCTCTCTCTCTCTCTCGCTCAACGAATAGTATAGTCTCTCTCGCTCTCTCCCTGCTCTTCTCGTTGGCGGCGAGATGCGACCTATGTGGACCCCGAAAACCGAAAGTTTCTTTTCGGGCTACTCTATGGAAACGCACGTGCGAGCTGTTGGGTCCCGCTGAGAGGGTATCCTATATACGAAAGCTGCGCTCGCGCAGATTTATGTAACAACGAATTTTGATTTTTTTTTTTCGTGCTGTATATAAACTGACGTTTTATTGGAGGATTGTTTATTTTTTGTTTACCCGGTCGGGCGAATATCGTATGATATATACAAAAGGACGTTGAGATATTACGGGGTGTCGGGCGGTTTTTTTTCTGGCGTTTTTCGGGATCGCGAGAAGCTGTGTAAACATAGGCCCACGGACAAATGGTTCTTGATATACGATAGCTCCCGAGGACTTTATGATTTTTGGACTTTATGCTGAGTTGGTGCAATAATTTTACGAAGTCGGGAAGTTTCTATTTTTTTATTGGCTTTTTTTACTGTATGCATATACTTAAGATAATTTACAAAACCGTTTCAAAATTAATCTGTTATTAATCGGCCATTTATCAAAACCTTATTAGACGAAACCCTGTGTGAAATTTAAGCAGATGTATGTCCACCTACGCAAAATTTTCCCACTGAAAAACAATCAAAGCCCCAGCCAAAAAATCCTCTCGAATATAGAGCTTCCCTCAATCTAAATCACGGCGGTACAATAACATGCCACCGCGAGCGGTATAAACAACCGGCAACGTAACTGTGGGAAAGACGAGTTTCAAATTGACCCAAAAAAAGAGTGTCCCTCGCGCAAAAAGGTATCCTGCACCGGAAAAAGCATGCGCGAGACACCAAGCTATAGCGTCGCACGAGATCTCTCCTCTTTTCTTCGAGTCTATATCCAGCAGGTTCCCGCTGGGAAGGCACATCCGCGCGCCTAGATTCATAAACCCCCGTCGTGTCTCAGTCAGTCTATCGCGTATAGAGAGACAGAAGAATCCATTTCTCTGACTCCGAGACGTCCTCGACCTCTTGGAGGAAAAATCCCGGGGCGCGCACGTATATGTGTTATATGCAGGACTCGAGGAAAAAAAAGCTATATATATACAGCCACGCAGGGCTTCCGATGTGTCTCCCCCCCGACGTCGGCGGTCCCGTATTCAGTTTACCTGCAGTCAGTTCGGAGAGATTTCGCGATGACGAGAACAGATAATAGCTCTCGGGCTTTTGTTTTTCTAGGCTACGAGGGCCCGATCGGGAGCTACGATTATGAGAGCGAGTGGTAATGGATGACGAGTCTCTAAGGCCTATATACGATAGACGCGTATTATATAGACTGTAGCTTGCTCTTATCTCTCGGTGATTTTTAAGAGCAGGACAGACTTCCTCCGCCAGGGCTATTTGAAAAATTTTAATGCCCCGGCTTCTGGCTTATCTCGACTGGAATTTCGATGGATGATGCTCTCGCTCTTATGGACCGTGAGCGGCGCCGAAATAGAAGAGCTGGAGCTCTGTTATCCTTCTTTTAGCTTTTTCTCAAGAGAGAGAGACAGAGGAGAGGAGTGTTTACTAAGAGCTACATCATTATGCAATTTGTTAAGCGGGGAGGCTGGCTTTAATCGATCGCTACCGAACAGGAAGAGAATCCGTGTTATTTTTGAGGGTGGATGCTTTTTTTCTTCTCAAGAATGCTTTTTTCTCTTTTCACTGATGTGACCGCACTTATTTTCTTATCTGAGAGAGATAATAAGGCGTTTTCTAGTTTATGAGAATTTAAGAAGTTACACAAACAGATGCAGAGTTGTTTTTAATAGTTTGTTCCAGGGTATATTATTAAAGTGCAGTGTGTGCCGCCATTCTTTTTCAGCAAAGTATTTTATGAATGCGGTGTGCGGATGATATTAAAGGACCTGCAGCAGAGGCTCATTTTTATGGTAGTAACCTTATGGTGGTAATATAATCCGGTGCATAAATTTGGTCATTTTACGTGAATTAACTAAATATCGCTTTTGAAAATGCTTTTTTATTATTTTCAAGTAATCGGCTCTCCTCTTCGCGTCTCCTTCAAAAATTAGTTAAACTGAGAGTTAATTTTCCAGTTTTTATGTATAAGTTCTCCAAAACGCAATACTCACGTCACCGCGAGCTTTCGAAAATAGTCATCCAAAGCATTTCCGATACCTATCAGAGAAACACAAGTTAAATCGTCATAAATACCAGAAGAAAAAAAAAGACGTGCACGCCCTGCGAATATAAGAAGTAAAAAAGAAAAAATACCGACACGTGAATCGGATAAAATAACACCGCTTAGGCCGCTCGTTCGGCATTCATTAGCACCTGCGGTCCGCCTATCAAACGGTAGCGATCTAAAAGGGAGCCGTTCGAATCAATATTTGGAATCCGAAAATCCTCTCGTCGCTCAGAAGCAGCGCGAATCGATTATTCGCCTCGAGTTCGGAGAGGCGCAGAAGAACAGAGAGAGAGAGAAGAGAGGACTATTATAAAACCGTCGAGGAAAATCATTAATTCTAAAACACGTCCTGATGGGCTATGCAGAGGAGAGTGTGAGAAAACAGCGGGCGTCAAGAATGACCCGATTAAACGCACAGATCTATATACCTACCAATAAATTGTTCGCAGTAGTAAACTCGGCACAAAGAGCAAGTACACCGCAGCGAGGTTTTTGAGGGAAAACGAAGGGCCTTTTCTTTCTCTCTGCTCTTCTCCCGTCGCTTTTCTTTTTGCGAAAGCCACATCGACGGCTTAGAGGTGAGATGGCTGTAGGCGTGGAAGGTCGGAGTCGCTTTACTTGGCTTTTCTCGAGATTTTGAGGGAAGGCTGTCGCGCCGCTGCATGCCTGTGAAAGCCTGCTGTGAGATGGACGTCTCTATGAGCCGAGCGACGGCTGCAGCGTCCTTGTCCATCTTTCACTTTGGATGTGTGTGTGTGTGAGAGGGAGAGAAACTCCTTTCTGTGTATAGGCTTTCTCTGGCGCTATACACCGGCTCGTTTTTAATGGTCATATTTTCACTGTGGGTTTAGTGCGTTAAATTTGTCGTGGGGCAAAACCGGATAAATCGGTATCTTTTCTTTCGATCTAACTCGTTGGGCGCGTATTGAGCCATATCGGTAATTCACCATTGGACACTTTACGTATATATTCTTATGAGGTGGAATTATTGTAGGTGTATCTGTTTTATTGAAGAGAATGATGTATATTCGGTACTCAAAAGCATTCTCAAAATTTTATGTTAATCTGTGATAGAGTTGAGGTATAGAATGAAAAAATAGAAATAAAAGTTATATTTCTAAACCACCTAATCTCTGAGAACAAACGTTTTGCGGTGTAAAAAAATATATATAAAACGTATAGTTATAGGGTAAATTATCCCCATCCTATTTTTTACAGTAGCAATAAATTTTTCCATCGGGTAAGCGCATCAATTGACTTATGCTCGACTCCGAAATATTCTAAAATATAGATGTATCAAGCGCAGTAAAAACCTGCTGGATTTTCCCATCGTTACAAGCATTGAAATATAGCACGCCCCGTACTAAAAAATATTATTTACCACCGCAATCCACTCGGAAATAAGACGTTGATTTACCAGTAAACCAAAAATCGCTTCCACAGTTTTTTACGACACTCCCTCGGTCTCCGCGCGCTACAGGCCGCTTTGCTCCATTGTACACCCCGGGGCCATTGTCGACGGATTTTCCGAGGTTTGACTCTGCGGCTATGCAGAGAGACGCGCAGTAGCCGCGGCTTCGAAGATTTGTGACGCGTGGCGGCGCGCCTCTTCTTTCTAAACTATATTCGGGATTGAGAAGTCTCGCGCTTTTCTTCTTTGTATATACCTACATTGCGGAGCCCCGAGACGTGAATATACAGGGGACGGAGGAAGAAAGGAGCCTTACCTGTATAGCTACTAGGCTGCAGCAACAGCGTCGGCCGAGAGCAAAAGAAAGGAGCTAAAAAAAACAGCTGCACTCCCCGCAGAATTTAACGGTCTCTTAAAGGAAAATTGATTTCGCCCCCGGGGTACGTAGCCCGGGACCATCGGACCGAGCTCCTAATGGGATATCGTTTACCCCCGCGAGCGAATGGGAGAATGCATATATATTCATCTTTCTGACATCGGTTGCGTCTTATTCACGCGCCTATAAGAAATCGGTCTCCACGTCTTCGTATATGTATAGGTATATATGTATATGCATTTGGATTTATTATTCTTTCTCGAAACTGCTGCGCATAGGTGCGAGAGGCTGGATACACATAAATCGAGGCGCAAAGTGCGGAGATGAATGCTTTTGGGGAAATGTTTTGAAATCTCTATTCCAAAGCGTGTGAGTGCACCACGCAGAGGGAGGAAGTCAGATGGAGACATTGGGAGGATTTTTTTTTGTATATCGTCGTCTTTTGGCCGTGGACGCAAAATATTCGTTGGTGAAATGTGTTTTGAGGAAGTCGTTATTCATTGGGGTACCTTATGCGTTGGGCGGATGCGATTATTGTGTTTATTTTGCTGATGCGAGGCAAACGCTCAATGAGTATGCAGTTTTTTTGAAATTGTATGTTTTTTTATTGAGCTTATTGTTGCGTCAACAACAATAGTCATTTTTAACTATTGACAAGACTACTTCAATCAAATGAGTTTATACATAATGTTTCCTATAATTTATAAGCAGATTATCAAAATTAATAGCTTTTAAATCACTTTATATATCTAAATCTAGAATTTATGACTTGAAAAATATATTTATCAGATCCTTCAAAGTTCAAGTCGACTGTCAAATATCGTCCGGTGCTCACAGCTTTGGCCAAGGATTTATCGCCAAGTCTAAAAAAGACATTTGATTTTATATATAGCTGTGAATAATTTTTCGTATAAAATTAGCTATGTATAAAACAATATTAGATTCATGTACTTGAATAAACGCTTAGATTCAATCTTCTCAGTGCCATCATAAATATCGTAATGAAGATTTGGATCATAAAGCGATGTTATAGGTACGTCTGGAAAACATTCAGTAGAGGTAAGGTAGTTATCAATACCGAAGACAGCAACGCGCTGGCCCTCTGGTGCTTCAATTGTGTAATTGCATTTTTTGGATAAATTAAAATCCAAGCGTTCTCCAAATCCATTTAGCCATCCAGATATTTTAAATGTTTTATTACACGCTGTAAATTATAATTCTTTCATGCATTTTTCGTTTTTTATTTTCATATTCTATGTACTAAATTTAATACTCGCCTTCCACATAAATGGGACCTTCAGCAAATAAAAGGCCACGAGTAAGCCTGAAATATGATTGTAAATAATAAGATGCTAGATTAAAATTTTTCTATGATAAAAATATGTCAAATCTTACGTTTCATTGCGTAGTTTAATTTCTTTCTTAAATTTTCTGTAAAAAATATTATCAAAATGTCATTAACACCCGACAATTTTTCACTAGATTGATTTTCTGTAAATTATTTTACCAACCTATTACTTGATGCTGAGATTGCTGCGCTAGATGTCGTGTATAGCAAAAGTATGCAAAATAATTTAAAGTACATGGCTGAGGCAAGTTCTGTCCGTCAAACGCGTATATGAATAAGTACTGATCCATAATTAGTTGAAATCGTGTATTTGTGCATGAGTCATTATCACATTTTTCAGTTATGTCATCATGTGCTGGATAAATAATGTGTCGCAATCATTTATCTCATTATGCCGAAATTTTTATCGCACACAAAGTTCGAGCATACATATTAGTTAATATAATTTTAATAGGATATATTCTCTAAAAACACGTGAGTTGAACTCCTGACACCTCCAAACACTTTTCTAACGTGTTTCTACTATTATAGTTTTATAAAATAGTAGCTATAGGAATTTATTTATTTTTTATTTATTTATATTTTTGTCACGTTCTCGAGAATCATAAGCAGTACGTCCATTGCATAAATTGTCATCGTGCACACTTCCGCATTAGCTGCACTGAATTTTATAGTAAAGAATTTGTTTATTTTTGGTATGAATTTATTCTAATTGTTTACATCTCAAAATATCGGCAAGAAGTTAGATAGAACGCTACATTTGCAAACGTTGATCGTTATAGCGAATGTAGGTAACTAATGTACATAAATATAGGCCTTACAAGATGTAAAGCTATGAAAGGTACTGCTGCTTTCTACTTTATCGACAACAGGTAATACATGGACACACCGATCTTTTATCGACTGAAATATTTTCTTACTTGATAATGACTCAAAAAGACTCAGGTAGAGTGGAGACCTAAGCAAATCCGTACGTTTTCTTTCTCCCGATTTACTTTTACTATGTAGTGAGTAGGAAAGTTTAAGCAGCGGGCGAAAGGCCAGTCCAAAACTGCGCTGTTTTATAGCTATTTGGGCTTGGCATTACTACGAACTACGACGGATTTTTCTCCCTTTTGCTGAAGTATGTATTTATGTACAGGGCATAAAGATAACAAAAATCAATATATATTATAAATGAATATTTGAAGTATAGTTAAGGGAAAGATGGAAAGTGCTGAAAGGGGTCTTGCATGTACGTTAAAAAAATGGAAAGAACAGCGAGGAATTATAACACTATTTGTAGCTATATCTATAAAAAAATCATATTGTTATAGAAACAATTTGTTCCCATCAGTTGTTAAATGTGGATGTTTCTGGATAGGGCAGATTGAATTAGTAAATCACAGCATTTTCTATATAGGACTAAAATCATCGGATTATTCAGGATAAAATAAATAGGAGACTCATCATTGTTTATTCATTTTCATATAAAATCCATGTATTGTGTCAATTTTCATGCGTTACAAAAGAAAACAAATGACAGGCTGTGTCCCGGAGAGAAATTGAGAGATTAAGTATATAGTCACCGGTAGTACACCACTTTGCGCATTTTTTTTTTTTTCATTTCGCAAATCCTCGCGTTAGTACGGAATCCCGAAATACGTGTGCTTGTTTTCCAAACCAATCGACACATGCCGCCAAAACGAATGAAAATAATTTGTGCTAGTTGTGTCATCGTCGAAAAATCGTAAGTCTAATTTTGTTTCTATCGCATTGTCTCGTTACAACATAAACTTTGTTATCTAATAACTATATATTTGTAATTATATAGTTTATGTGTGAAACAAAATTCGACTATTACTATTCTGCAACTGTCTTCAATATGATACGGAAAACAGAGGTTTGTAATTATACAATGACGACGACGACGACGACAACTACGACTACGATGCACGCATGCTTTCACCTCGTTTTAAAGTTAACATTCGTAAAGTAAATCTGTACAGCTAAGTCAACAAAAAAATATGATAACACGTATAGCGCATAACTTGGTTGTCTTCTCATTAAATGTCCATTTAAATTCAGTTGAATCCTTAAGTTCACCACAATTGCACCTTTTATACTCACTCAATCACTCGTTCAGCCATCGTTTACATAGTTTATATTCAATATTTATAATATAATATAATTCATCTTCGATATATCACACATCGCGCGCACGCTGTATATAGGTTTCATCGATTTTACCATTTTTTTTCTTCCTTCTGCCGCCGTCTGCAATCATTCTTTCAAAGAACGCAAAAGGACAAATTCAGTTGAGAAAGTGCGTGCAGGAGAGAAGTTTCATGTATATTAGCGTTTACTTACAATATGTATAATACAGACGCGCGAAAATTTTTCACTCCGCTTTACAATCGGTGTTTATACCTTAATTTTTTTTTCTTTTTCTAAAGAGCTGCAAAGTCAATCGATTACACATGATATATATATACTTTACGATATAACGTGAGGACTACACGGTACGTTTCCCACAATTGCGAACACACGCGGATACACAGTGGCTCGTGCTGAGTTTTCCCTTTTTTTATTGCACTTATAACGTAATCTTTGACTTAAGAGCGAGTAAGGCCGTGAGGCTGTCCTAAGTGCGCGCGATTATTTATATGCCTAAAAGTGAATTCTTTTTATTTCCTTATAATTCGAGGCTCGTCACGTCGAGGATGAGTTTTCGCTTATTTACAGAGAGGAATTGTTCAATTCGCTTTTGATTTTGTTCCCCTCTTTTTTCTTCCGTGTATATATACCTCTGACACGTGAATATAGCAGCAGAAGTTTTTCTATATGATACGACTACGAACGATCAAACGTACGAATTGTATTTCGTATAAGCACGAGAAACAGTAGGTTTTCTTTTCCTTATGTATATTCTTTCGTTTACTGTCACAATATAAGTAATACATCGTCTTTGTACAAGCTCGCGTAATGCCTTGTCTCGCGATTATTTGATATAATGCGCGTCAGGAAGTCGTCGAGTTTCGGGGTGATTATAACCATTTTTTGTTCTTTTCTAATTTGATATTTGCATTTATACCGCGTTAACGATGCTACACTTTTGCGATTATTATATACACGATTCCATCCGATCAATATGACAATGTCGACGATATATATAATAGCGATGACAGAAACAGTTTCACTCAACAAAGTAGAAAATATATAAACAACTCGGCGTCTTCGATATAGTCAACGTATAAATAAATTATAAAAGAAAGGTTTGTTTGATCGGTATCAGAATACCTGATGTGACAGAGTCATTAATTACTACAGGATGAACTTTTTTCTCGAAACAATGATATATTGCACACGTTAACTGTTGGCTATTAAATTTTGGTTGAAAATTTGAGAAACCAAACATCACTGCAATCTAGCTATTCGCTTATAAGTATACGAGTTAATATTCCGTCGTTATAATAAGCTATTCATACGGTCGCTTCGATCCTCCGAAGCAATGAAATATACGTTGAAAGGTAGGAATAATAAACCAATAGCACTGTTAGTCGTTATTTTTTCATAATATTTCAAAAAAGTATTGCAAAAAGAAAGAAATCTTCTCGATTTTTACGCCTAGAGGCTACAGTATATAGTATATATAGTATGTAGTAGCTTATCAACGAATAATTTACATAATATAACAAATTTTCCTAAAGAAAACATTCATGAGCTCTGGAGCTTAAGTAAATTTCGCATCGACCTGCGTACGAGAATAAGCTCGCCGACAGGTCGCGGAAGATAACGCAAAGTGTATAATAATGCACAGTCGTCCCAAACCTATACACACGATGATTCCACGTGCGATCGCCTTTCAGGCTCGCTTGCCCATCTCATGAGCTTTACACACACACACATACACACACACACATACAGACACACAGGCTCGTGATATGCACTCGTAATCAGTTAAGTACGCGTCTCGCCGAATTGGCCTCGTTATAACTAGGAGGCCGAGCTGTACCAGCCATTGGGCGCGGCCTTGTTGCTCGGATGATAGAGGTGGAATCCGGCACCGGTGGCCGGGTGATGATAGAACTGCGGCTGCTCGGCAGCGAGGCTGTAGGCTGCGTCCAGGGCGCTGGGGTGCACGGCCGAGTAGACCTGTGGTTTCAGGGGCAAAGGCTGCGCCGGTTCGTACTGGTGTCGCAGCACCGGGTCGCCATAGACCGACGCCTCGTAGCTGTTCACTCCGAGCTGTTGCTGCTGCTGTTGTTGCTGCTGCTGCTGTTGGTGTTGTTGCTGCTGCTGTTGCTGCTTGTCGCGGGGTGAGACGGAGGAGGGAGGCGTCATGGCCGAGTGGTAGTCGACGGCGTAGCCGGCCGGCGTCGAGGCGTACGAGGAGACGAGGCTGGTGAAGGCGTCGCTGCCGGTGGGCTTCTGGTTGTGCGCCGCGGCGAGGACGAACTGGTGCTCGCCGTAGGTGGAGGATCCCTCGGAGCCCGGAGGTGTGGGCAGGGGTCCGGCCTGTGGGTTCTCGGCGCCGGTGTAGTAGCCGCCGGCGGAACCCGCCCGGGTGTTGCTGCCGTGGACGTTGGCCCGGATGACGGACTCGCGGTTGGCGTAGAGCTGGCGCAGGAGAGCCGAGGCGGGCAGGGTGGCGCCCGACTGCTGAGGGCTGAGGTGGCCGAGGTGGTGGTGCGCGCCGATCCACTGGATCGTCGATTTCTGCTGCTGCTGCTTGAGTAGCGCGTCCGTGCTGAAGTCTGTGGGCTGGTGGATCGCCGGCGAGTCGGGCTTGGCCAGGACGGCGCCCGGTAGGTGTTTCGACATCGCCTGCTCGAGATCCTTAACGGAGGCGCCGCCCGCGCCGGTAGCGCCTCCGTGGTGAGCGTCGGTCAGCTCCTCGGTTCGCCGTACCTGCAGTGGATATTCTTTCGTCAGCCTTATTCCTGCATCGTCTCTGGTGCACTCGGTACGAGAGGAGAAAAAACGTACCTTAGGACTGGCCGTCCTCAGGAGCTGGTCGTTGGTCGAGACGGAATGACTGGACGAGGCCGGGCTGAGGGCGTGGTTGCGTCCGTTGGGCGTCGTGGCATTCTTCATCGGCGAGTCCTCGTCGTCGTCCTCGTCGTCGGAGCTGCTGTCGTCCTCCGGAGCGGCCGGCGCGGCGAGTTTCCGCTTGTGTCCTCGCTGCTGGAGTTTCCCGAGACTCGCCGCCGTCGTCACCTGAGGCTCCTGCTGTTGGAGCTGAGCAACGACGTTGTCGTGGTGACGACCGCCTCGACCGGGTACGTCGGTCTCGGAGCCTCGAGCCTCGTCGCGGTCGTCGTGGGGCGATCTGTGTGGCGGGTGTTCGGGGCGCTGATTCGGCGGACCTCCACTGCTCCTGCCTTCTGGAAGCAAGGAACCTCGCGTTAAGAATTTGTCTAAATTTTAGCTACACGACGTGTCACACGACACGTCTCCGATGAAAGGCCGAGCAAAGAGTCTCGCGCGTAATTTAACTTTCAAATAGAGCGGACTTCAAACGCGCCGAGCGCTATTTTAAAAAAGATGAAAAAAATCGAGGAAAGTCACGCTGAAATCGATGCAGCTCTATACTATCCGAGAGCGGCCTTCATATGTTAATGCAGCACTGTAAATGTACGCTACACGGTGCGACGGTTTTTCATTGTCGCGAGGTCAATGCTGCTGCTTCGTCTTCGTCTCGTTATTATAAGCCGACGACTGGCGATGAAAGCCGCGCTGCTTTTCTTGTGCGGCCAACAGCGACGGTGTCGATGACTCGAAACGTTATATATATAGTTGGCGCCCTCGTGGCTATTCAGCCGTCGCGACTCTCGCATACTTTTCAAATATACAGCGGATGCTTCTCATTTCTCGCGAGAATTCTTCATTCGTCAGCAATTTTTCCGTGTCTCTCA
The DNA here is from genome assembly GCA_900474305.1 of Cecidostiba fungosa. Lineage (NCBI taxonomy): Eukaryota > Metazoa > Arthropoda > Insecta > Hymenoptera > Pteromalidae > Cecidostiba > Cecidostiba fungosa. Next base: position 103,440 of record UCOJ01000343.1, read on the forward strand.
ATTGATGTTATAAAAAAGTCTCGCAATATAAACTTTTCTCGGATTATATTGAATTTAAAAAGAAAAAATCTCGCTCGTGCATTATGGAAAGAAGCTTCGAGAGCGTGACTAAATCGGAATGTCGCGCCATATTCTAGACGGCATCCTATACAACTCGAGGATATAAAAGCCACTCGACTCGAGTTTGTATTGCGAGAAGAATCGTCCGGTGATTTATCAGCGACGATTCAATTTTCGAAACTGCACGAAAGAGTAGCTCGCAAGTGCCAGAAAAAGTCAGGATTATATCTCACCTCCTCTGTCGGCGTCGGGAGAGCCGTTCTCGGGATCGTTACCGGCGGCGTCTTCCCGTTTGACGCCCGTAACGCCGTCCTCCAGTTGGCAGCAGTCCATGATCAGGTTCGCGTACTCGCGGCCACTGTGGGAATGACGATTATTATAGACATTTCCGTTGCTGTAAGAGGAGAGTAATATTATAAGGGTATATGCGAACCTGATGACGTAGTTGACGCAGATGATGTTCTGCTCCTCGGCGTTTTTCGAGTTGCAGACGACGGTCGCGCAGGTCTGCAGCCACGTGTAGCCGCCGCTTTTGTTCATCAGTCGGTAGTAGTGCGTCAGTATCTGTCCCTTGTGGATCACTGAAACGGGAATGATTCAAATCGTCATGTATAATATATGATATAATGCATATTGACCTAACGATTAATCCGGGAATTTCGGGGACTCGAAGGATCAGTGTATAATGTAACAAATAGTCTTCTCATTTTCTTTCTCGCTTTGCCCGCCGGATTTATCCGGTAAAGCTCCGTATATTAGGAGAATCGAAAGAACTGCGGGAAAAGTCAGTCGCGCGTATCCGTCACTGTCATACAGACGTCTTTTTCTCTCTCTCTCTCGCATGGAAAAGCGTCGCATACATATATAAAGCTCCGAAGTCAATATAAGAAGCCGCATCTCGAAGATCGATGTGCGGTGACTCGATCGGAGCTGTATAACAAAGAGACGAGCCGCTGACAAAAAGAGAAGAGGAAAGAGGGGCGTAAACCTTCGCTGCTCGAGGGTGTGGGCGATCGAGCGGCATGTGTGATAGAGAAAGAGAGAGAGAGAGAGAAGAGGAGGAGGAGAGGGAGAAGGTAAAGGGATGAGAGGATAGAGAGGAGGATCCACCTCTCGTGCCCCCACTACTTATCGCTGATGTGTATATAGACAGTATATATGCGCCGGGCCTCGTTCGACTTTCGACTGCGCAATGGCTTCTGACGCCCTCCTTTATATATATATATATATCAAACTGACAATCTAATTGAAAAAAAGAAAAATTTAAACTACACCACGTTGATTGCACTATTTTTCGATCGACCTCGCCGCGCAACAAAAGACTTTCACTAGACTGCAACCCCTTTCAGCAACACACATCGCTCTCTCTTTCCTCCAACTTTTTCCCTCTCAGAGTTCTTCCCTATTCCTCCACAGCAGCAGCAGCAGCAGCAGCAGTAGTACAAGTATATATAGTATAGCAGGAGCTCCGACAAAAGTGCAGTGGGGGCGGAAGGGCGGAGTGAGGGAGGGAGGGAGAGAAGGTAACAACTCGCTGGAGATGCCGCATCCGGCGTACGCCAACGCGGCCTGCATACCAACTACCTAATCCCGGAGCCGCCGTCGTTGCTTCAACGGCACGTATAGGATGTACGTGTGTGCGTACGTACCTCGAATGCGGGAGTCGCATAAGTCTGTGTGTGCTTTGCACGGGGAACGTTTAACGATGTATGCGTACAGGCTTTTGGGAGAGTTGGAGACAAGTTTTTTTTTTCTATTATATATATACTTACGATCCATGTGCGACTTTCGAAGACGATTCGCGTCCTCGCCGTGGCACAGGGTGTAGAGGTTCTTGCCCGTCAGCTCGTCCGCCGTGTAGTCCAGCAGCTCGGACACCCTTCGATGAAGAAAAAGTGTTTAGTATGAATGGTTATATGTATAGAAGAGTAGCTCCGGAGGTTTGTATTATCGCAAACTCACTTTGGTTCGCAATGTGCTATCCGGAAGTCAAAGTTAATGCGCGTGACAAACATGTCGGCCTCGAGCCTAATTTCGTGTACGCTCGGCGGCGGAAGTGCGATCGCCAGGCCGACCATCCCCATGAGCGGCGGTGCCGATTTCCTCGAGTGGCTGAACGTGTACTGCGGCCTCAGTCGACAGAGCAGCAGAACGACCTGCGCAAATTGTTTTCAAGTGTGTAAAGAGTGTACGCTAGCGTCTAGTCCACTTGAACTCGGAGATGAAGAGATCTGCGTAAGTGTATACATAAGAGAAGGTGTGCAACTTACGCGATAGCCGGAAGACTTGAAGTGGCAGCCTCTCTTCGTCAGCGTGGACTTCATGCGTACGCAGAACGCTCGGTCGTAGCCCTTGTAGAGTCCGCTCGCCGTGAGCGACATGACCGATGACACTGTCGACACACGAGAAGAAGATATTGTTCACTTATAACATTCTAATATCCAGCTACATGCTTGATCTGGTCAGACACTCGCGTACAGATACGTACAGTGGCTGCAGGACTACGCGCCACGTGGCAGAGAACAGAATCAACTCGGTGAGCTGCACGGTCGCTCGGAATAACAATTGGGAGAATCGTGCTTGCTCGCTATAGCGCTGCATACGGTATGCGACTCCGTTTCCGTCGGACCAGCGCGCGCGCGCGAATATAAGGCTGCGGGGGCTGCTCTTTCCCAACCCCCGTCACGGACTAGCCGCCTCCACCCCTTCGTCACGGGCCTGCTGTCCACGTGCTTGCCGAGAGCACGTCCCGCACGCCACGTGATCATCTTTCGTCCAGGTAGCCGCTGGTCACGCGAGCTTCCATTCAAGCTTCGCTTGTTCTCTCTCTCTCTCTTACTCACTCAGCAGAAGCTTCTGTATATATAGGCGGGGAGGGGACTTTCGATCACAGTAGTAGTAGCAGCAAGTGGAGAAAGGGAGCGGTGTGCAGTCGCGCGTGACCGAGAAGGAAAGAGCCCGATTTCGACGTAGCGGCACGCAGCGACGGAGCGTCACGTTCGCGCGCTTAGACTGATCGGGGCTGTGCCGCGGGCACGTCGGCGGCGGGGATGTGCGCGAGTGAGACCAAAGCCGCGGCGCCGCGCGACCTTGCCCGCGGTGAAGAGGCCACTGGGTAGACCGCATAGACGCGAGAGTGCTGTGTACCAGATATCAAGCAGGGGAAAATAAAAATATGCACGATTTATACACAAAGAAAAAGGGGCTGCAGAGTCTGCGTGAGAGGACGCTGCAACCTGTGTTTCCAGTAATAAATCCGGCGGTTCTCCACCGCCTGCAACCGTGTATTTATTTATACGAGAGCTGCAGAGGCTATATTTATAGATATGCATGTGTCTTACTGGAAATCAATGAAAAAGAAACTAAAAATACCGTCAGGATTCGCAGTGGATGACGAACCATGTTCCTCGGATGCTCCGCTGCTTGGCGATGCCAGTCCCGAGCTCGACGAGTGTGGACCCGACGACGAGGACGAACTCGTCAGACCCAAACCCAATTGCTCAGCCACCTCCGAGTGGTCGTGCTGGTGCACGTAGTCGAATATGCTCGAGCCCGTCATCTCCACCTGTAATCAAATTATTATTATTGTTGTATATTATACTCGTGAATCGTAGAATGTATAGTCGCGATTTTTCTTCTCGCAAATAAGGAATAGTTTTCGGTAGGTATATATCTATGTGTGTCTATGAATTTCGTGACCTCGTATAATACGCGATACACGCGAGATCGATTTCTCGAAACGGACACACGCGTCGGGCATACGAAGCGAGTTAATAAAAATCCTCTGCGTTTTCGTTTCTCGCAACTTCTTCTTGTTCTTATGTAGGCATTTGTGTAGAAAGTACCGCCGGTTTTACTACATATATCTCGGAAAATACAATAAAATTTCTTTTTATCGCTTTCCTTTTATTTCCGCAGGTTTGATTTTTGAGCAAAAAAAAGTTTGGACATCAGTTACATATCGAAAGCGCCTAATTAAAGCCACGAGTACATAGTATATATAGGAATCGGGGCCGTCGGGGCCTGAGAGTTACTCAACTCGACGAAGCTAGCGCGAGCTTGGAATGCGAGATGGCGGCGCGTGGCCGATTTTTTTCCCGACTATATACTCACGACGAGGTTGACACGTCAGTCTTTGTGGTCTCGAGCTACTGGAATTAAGTCGGAGAAGACTCGAGCGCGCGTGTAATAAAAGTGTCGCTAGGCAAGGATTTATATATAGAGATAGAGAGTTATTATATCGATGTATGCTGTAAATGCATAAAACGAGCCGAGGATTTATTATGCACTTTTAATACTGCGTAAGAGAAGAATAAGAAGAAGAAGACATTCAGGGAAGCTCGCTTAAGCGCTTTTTACAGCGAGAGAGAGAGAGAGAGCAAGGGCTATTTAGGCGGTTATGAGGTACTCTCAGGCCGGTGGAATGGCTGTTTTTTATACACCGGCGAAAGCTCCGGGGTCTTATACTCAAGAAGAACGAGCGCACTTTCGCGTTATATGCTCCATTAGGCGCGACTAAAGACACTCGTGTTTCGATGATTTTATACGGGTAAAATAGCTCTTCTTTTTCAAAGTATAGAATGATCAATCTATTGTCATTGCGCGTGCGTAATGTAAACTAACGATATGCGCGACCTATAAATATACGAAGAACAATTTGCGCTGTATATATGTATTATGAATCGAGCGAGAAAGCGTTCGAGTCTATAACACAATACAATATAGAGAGAACATGGCCGCGTGTCGATCGCGCGCGCGGGCGCGTCTCGAATATCAAATCGATCGTTAGCGGCTTCGTTAGAGTCCCCCCCCCCCCCAATTATCGCACTTGTCTTTCTTTATTTTCAGCATTGGCGACGGAAATCAATCGGAATACGTATTCCCTCGCGGCTAAAATATCAATGTTCCAATTAACCTCGGCTAGTAGAAAATGAAATTCAAGCGGACCGCGGGCGCGGCCATGTTTGTACGCGCGCGCGCGCGCGAGGACGTCGCCGCGGCAGTTTCCAGAATCCCCGAAACACCCTATTGATTGCCCCTCGGTACCGGTAGCTACTACCTCCCCCTCTCTCTCTCTCTCTCATTTTCTATATATCTGTCTCTCGATCGAGAGCTTCGTACGTATAAATATATACAGCCGGTCCGAGGCGAGGCATTAGGAATGGCGAACACGCCGCCGTGCAGAGACTACGTGAGCGGCATCCCGTCGCTCGCGCGCAAGCGGGGGTGGCTGCGCCTGCTCTCTCTCTCTCCCCTTCCTCTTTCTCCCTCCAGCATGGCCGCCGACGTCGCTCCTCTTTCTCCCTTGACCTCTCTCTCTCTCTCTCTCTCTCACTCGTGAGCTCTGTGAGTGTGTGCGAGTGTAGAGTGGGCCGCCCCTCGCACGTAGGTACAGTCTCGTGTGCTGCTGCTTCGACCTCCGCCTCCTCACTCGCCTTGCCTAGCTCGGCCTTTTACTACTGAGAGAGGAGCTTTTCGCGCTGGCTCGTAGAGGGAGAGAGAATCGCTTTTAGCGTTTTTACACTTGAATACAGTGAATTTTCCCTCGGAAAAGTCATTCGAGTTTGTACTTTTTTTTCTGTTTTCGGTGAAAACAGAAAAGACTGCTGCCTTACCTGAGAGAGTCCGAGGTAAATGGAGACCGTCTCGGAAATGTACAGGAACCGTCCATCAGCCGCGACAGCCATTGCGAAACCGTCCAGCGACTGAAACACACAAATGGCTTGTATCTACTATGCACATACTTTTATTTCCCTTATAGTATAGTACATCCAAGACAACACTATACATCTGCTATAAAACATCTCATTTTTAGGAAAGCTTATCGAGCACGTACGATCGTGCATTTGAAATGGAGAGAACAAAACAAAAAAAAAAATAGCAGTAGCTTTGAAAAATGTCCGCTGCGCTGCTTGGCATTGAATATTAGGAAGTTTGAATTTTTAACTCAAGGCTCTGCTTACCTGCAGGATGTGGGTGCCGTGGAGCTGCTCGAACATGTCGACCGGTAGCGATGCCGGTGACCTCACTCGATTTGCACCTGGAAGCCATAAATATTTATTATGAAAACTCCGTATCGATAAATTGTTATTACTACACAAAAGTATGTTATATATACGGCCTAAAGCTCGTAATCAGCATAGATTATATACGCGGCGAATCCCCCGAAGCAGGAAAGAAAATCCCACTGCTAACGAACGCACCGCACAGACTTTTATATTATAGCTTCGCAGCTCTGGACAAAGGTTCGTCAAGTGCGTAGTCCGATGGGATTAGCCGACGGCCGAAGAATAAACTCGCACACGGTCAGTCCAACTTCTTCTAAGCCTTGCGGCCGCGGACGAGTTTGATCGAGTCTTTCCGAGTCTTTCATTAAGGGGGTATCCGAAGGGCTATACCGTAGCAGCACTACGACTATGCCTTGGATTATTATGACTGAGAGAGAGAGAGAGAGTGAGAGTAGGATCGTGGCTTGTTTGCCGAACGAGGGGGAGGCAAAGGGTTGCCGAATTCATTTCTCCCTTTCAACCGGTTGATTCCTATCGGATTCGAATCAACCTCGTCGATGGAAACTGTGAGGCTGCTTTTTCCCTTATTGAATGCTATCGCAGGGGGTGCCAGCTCGTTTTTACCATATTTCCTATATTTATGTATGCGTTTCTCTCTAACGGGATTAGTGCGCTGGGGGGAACCGCGTTGATTGTTTTCCCACTTTCCGTGCAGTATAATATACCTATATAAGGAAAATTATCCACTTTTAAAAACTAAGTCTCAAATAACGCGGCTTTAGTCGAGAAAGAAAAACCTCCCCGAGGCTATTGGCAAAGGATTTCTGGTCAGTATAAATCTCTCTCTCTCGTCGCAGCTACATCAGCTTCTTCACATATATATACGGAAAAGTTATCACAATATTTTGATAAATACATAAGGCGTGTTTTATGTGCTGCCGTAGGTCGGGCCATAACTCAGCGATATTTATTTTCGGAAGATAGAAAAATAGCTGCTAACTGCCCCTTTCCTTAGCGCGCTACTGCAGCCATCTGAGACCTGCCTTCGAGTTATCGGGCGTGAAAATCAATAATAACGGGGGAAACGGCTACTACTGCAGTCCTGATGTGTATTTTACGGCGAAACGCGTGGCGGTATTTATACAATCGAAGAAACGAAAAACGTCGTTATACGGAAGTTTATTAACACGAGAACGACGGCACATATAGCCTATATATATACTTACAGTCGTAGATCTCTTTCTCTCCCGCTTCATCATCTCGGTGTCAATTTACGACATTACGACTTTCCCCGGGAATATTAGAACTCCTCCGGCTAAACGGCTGTGTCTCATTCATGGGGTGCAATAATAATAAACGTGTGTCACGCCGCTCTCGTCATTAACGGCCGCTCTCGCATAAGAATGAAGACATTAGCGCATGTGTGTGTGTGCCCCGAAATATGGGGATTCCTCTCCCTGACATTGCCAAACATATGGTAGATATATTATATATACTGGCTCTCTCTCTCTCTCTCTGCTTACGCCCCTGTCATATTTGTCGATATTGCAGGTTACACACACGCATACGCACACACTCGCTGAACAAATAGATATTACGCGCGCGCGTGTGTGTATTTTATGTACTATATATACTCGGGAGGAGGAGCCGGACACTAATAAAGCTACCGGCGGGAGCTTCTTTATTTTCGGCTGTGCTAACTGATTTCTTTTATGGAAATATAAATCAAGCGTACACATGCTGTGTATATACTTTATCCTTGAATCTGCGGAATTCACGTTAAAAAGCGTGCGTCAGCTTTTCTCGAAAATCCTCCTGGCATGTCTGATAAATTAAACATCAGACTTTAATCGTCGTTGCGAGAACAAAAAAAAAAATCCGCGTGTCACCGAAAGAGAGTATGAGAGACGAAGAAAAGAATGAAACGAAATATAACGCAATATCACACCCTCGGCGCAGCAGCAGAGGCTATCCGCCGGGAGCCGGATTTAATGAAAAATAGCTGAATTTGTTGTCTCTGCCGGCGGCGGTAGCGGCTTATTGTTGCGCGATGCGACGAACGATAACGCGGAGCGCGCGCACGATTACCGTCGGGGCCATCTCGCCTTCCGGCAATTTTCTCTCGGGATAAAAGATATTTCGCTTCTGTATACTGCCCCTTTTGGGGTTGTTTATATATATATATATATATATACGAAGCATTTTCCCAAAAAGCCTAATAAAAAATCACTTGGTATATCGTCGATTATTGGCTGCGAAAACTTATATTTGTCGAATGAAGATTTATAGACTGAGCGGCAGCTCGTCAGCATATATAACTGATTACAGTTTTATTAATATCGAGTTCGAGGGGGAGGACAGGTGAGATGTCCGTCGAGAATTTGTTCCTTTTTTTTCTATATCCGCGAGTGAAACGTTATTGCTCGTCCCCCGGGGAGAAAAACGAGGATCCGGCAACTGGCGAGTCTAATACGACGGCTCTCGGCCGTATGAAGATTAATCGTTCGCCGGCATAAAGCCATACGTTTCGTCCTCCCCTCCCCACCATACGCCCCTGTTCCGGCTACTTATACATATACGTATGTATCTGTGTGGGTTGGGGATAGTGTCTGGTCCCTTCTTCATATATACATTTTTTTGAATTCTAATAATAATACATTTATCGAAAATCATATACGCAAAGTACATATACGCACTCTCTCTGTTGGGCAAAACGGCGTGACGAAATCGCCGACTCCGAAACAAACCCCCATTTAGAGGCGGGTGCGCGAGCGTGTAATCTGCATTCATAAATCAAGCTCGACATCTCGCAGATTGACGGCTCGAGCCATTTGAATTTCAGCGGTCATTAAAGAGTCTAGAAAGTCGGTGTGTAATAAAGCCTGCTGGGGACTTTGACACTGGTTTACGTTGATGGCTCGAATATAGGCACTTGAGCAGCCTCTACTACCCCTTTCTAGGTATATCATCATTTTCATTTGAATTTTCGTTAAATTGGTGTCATTCTTGAATTTAATATAATGCCCGGTCTAATTCGTCGTCGCGATTTATGGATCTCAATTAAAATAGTTGTTCGAGCAACAACTCGGGGAATGCAGCGCAATTTACGCTCGGCGTAAAGTAGAATGTTATCCCGATGGCCGCAAAGTTTGCTCACCGCGTCTCAATTTCACGGCGCTTCGTTAAAGCAATCCCAATCTTATTAAAATTCAATAAGCACTGGAGACTGCTCTCGTCCCTGTGAATTCTTAATCATATTTAATATCGGGGAGAGAGAGAGAGAGAGAGTGAGAGGATAGTCCTTACAAAGCCTCTCGGCCCCTCGAAAATCCAGCATATTATTTGCATCGAGCAAACAGGATGACGCTAACGAGGCGTTGATTAGGGTATTGGTGACGATGATCTAATTAGCCGCTACTTAATTAGTCAGGTGTGTTCGGTTAATCCCAGTATTTCATTAGGACGTAGCCGCGCGACTCGAGGGCGCCAGTGGTTCGTCTCATCCTCTGGATTACATTGAATTTCAAGCTTTTCAGCGCTGCTGTAGTCTTCTCGGGGTAGACACATTTCGAATGAGATGCAGAGAGTATATACACGTCGATGAAGCGGAAAATTCCATGTCGCAGGGTTGAGTATGGTATTTTTGAAAATTCGAATGATCGAACAGCCGGATGAGCACCGCTGACTGTGTAAGCTTCTCGGCTCCCCCGTCGTTAACTAGCCGCCAACTACGTTAAACACTGGTTTAAACTCCCCTCTCTTGTCATTCTTCTCTCCCTTGATCCTGTGAGAGCTGGTGGTATACGTACATACGTCAGCGAAGCTTCTCTCTCTCTCTCTCTCTCTCGCTATTTTTCTGCTTTGATTATTGCTACAAACGAAGATAAAAAAAAATAGAACAACAGAGTTCTCCTCGAAATCCACGTTAGGGGAAAGCTTGGCTATAGGCCTTAACTCGTTTTCGTTCATTAGCCTCGCTCGCGCTCGAGAAAGCTAAAGCAGAGCGCGCGATGTATAGAGACGAGAGAGAAGCTTGTGGCGGCAATAGTTGACTGGATTTACTTTGACGAGAAGTTGCGGGCTCTCCTATGCGCCGAGCGCGCGCTAACTCAATTCCGTTAGTTTAGTTACAGGCAGTAGCAGCAGCAGCAGCAGCCGAGGGGTCGGCCTGATTAGATTTACATGTGGGTAGGCGCTCGATGTATATATGCAAGACCCCACCTCGGCAAATATTAACCCAGAGCGCCAGTCATTGTCCCGTGCGGATCATGCGATGATGTCTTGTTCCTCCTCTGCTTCTCGAGCATTTTTCGAACCTCGGCGTTTTGTTGACTGAATATACGTACTCTTCGCCGCTGATTTGTTTGGCTAAGGGATTTTTTTCCTCCTGATTTTTCCGCCGCAAATCCAATAAGTTTCTTCGCGAAAATCAATCTATACTCCAACGCATCAGCCTTTCTATATAAAAACGAAAATTTCCGAGTATAAAAATCGCATGATTCGACGCTGCCCTACCACTGGCTTCCGCTCGATCGAGCGAGCATCGGTCCATTGTGTGTGTGTGTGTCCGGCAGCTGGTCCTATTTTCGTCAAATGAAGCAGGAAAATAAAAGCGAGAGAAGAGAAAGATCGTATCTCACGATGATTGGCGACAATTTTCCATTACTATGTATCGCCGGCGATCTTTTCACTCGCGTGTCTTATATCTTCGAGACAGCTTGTTTTAGACACGCGCGTAAATTTCGCCGTCGCTTGCGATTAAGTCGCGCAAGCGTGCTACATACATATGCTGGCAGTTGACTTTTTGCGACTGATCCATCAGCGGCACACGACGACAAAAGCAGCGCTAGATGAGCATAAGCGGAAGTAAGGAGCTTGATCGGCTGTAAGATGAACACGTCAGTAACAGAAGTTTGCGTGCTTCGAATTATATTACTTTTTGTTCCTCATCATGTAGCTTATATGCGTTTGCGAGGATTGATATACTTGGAGCGAATTTCGAAATAGTTCACTTGACCCTTTTGGAAATTCCTTTTAATTCGATGCGTCACGGAGGAGAAAACGAAAATAACGTAAATCCCCGGCGTTTCCTAATCGCGCGAGCGATTTCGAGAACTATATACTTGCAGGATAGCGTATGTTATAAAAGTCGCGTAGCGATTGATGTCACGTTCGCTTTATACGCTCGCTCTCGCATATACACATATACATACCGTTGGACTGCGCCTTGGCTACCGACTTACGTGGCGAGCAATCGAATATATAATATATATATAAACGCGCCAGAGGCCGTCGTAGTGAGCTTCGAAATTAGCATCTCGCTCGTTAGGAATAGGTATGTGTATGTGCGAAGCATTACGTCAGCCTGTTTCGAGAACGAACGTTTTTGTTCTTCGATTTCGTTGTCTCGGTAGTAGTCGAAAAAAAAGTAAAAACAATGATTCGAATTATAGGACGCGCGTCCAAGGGAAATTCCATCGATCATTCATGAGTATACGCCGGGAACGTGACGCGTCGAGATAACTCGGTTTATGCCTGTGGATTCGGATTGACTGACGTTACACGAGGCGGACAATCAACGTTAGAAGCCGCAGGTTTTTTTTCTGATCTAACCGAGTTAGATTCGGTTGAGCGTGTTTTGCGACCAAAAAAAAAGGAAGAAGAAAAACGAGTTCAATATATAACCAACCTTTGACGGACTTGTTGGGCGGTGGGGTATCCCGGCTCCACGGTGGGTCGCCATGTCCGGAAAAGTCCCGTAGTTTGAGGTAGGATATCGTGAGCCTTATGATCGAAGCTTTGTCCAGTTGAGAGGTAATGGCAGCCGGCAACGGCAGCATCTTCGCGAGCTCGTAGAACTCAAAGTTCTCCTTGCCGCGTCTCGATCTCGCCGCGTCCCTGCTCTTCTCCTTTCTCAGCTCCAGAATGCTGTAATACAGAAACAACAACGATTATTATACGCGAATTTTTCGACTTTATTATATTGCACAACAATAACACATGTAATATATGACTACGTGGAGTAAATCGATGATTGTATACTCTATACACACAGAACAGCATTTCCCACCCCGAAATCATCCCCCTATTGCACATCACACAATGACGCGAAATCAGCCGGTCGATGATTTTCGAAAATTCGAATTACACACTGCGAGAGTGAGAGGAGGCGTGGCGAGCGTTTGCCGTAAACACACACACACACACACACGTACATACGTATAAATACGTATAGGACTAAACAGCGTATGCATTATTCAATCGGGCCATCAACGCTGCCGTGTGCGTGTCGTGCAGCCCAGTAAGTGCATCGGATGCGCGACGACCACGCCTCTCGCGCGCGCGCGAGTTTCCGGTTTTACCTCGAACCCCGGGCCAATGGACGACAGCGCCCCCGGCTGGGACAAGCTTATATACCTGATATAGCACACCCGCATCGATGTTCAGGTGAAAAACATCATGGCGTTCGTTCGTTCGCGCAGTAGAACGAGTCGAGCGTGACGAGACATATATCGAGAGTAAATGTGAGCAACAATTAAGAAAGGTAAATAACACACGTTTTAAAAAATGGCAAAGCATTCCCGGGCGTCTCGTTAATTCGCGATGCGCGGCGAGAAAAAAATGAGGTAGTACAATTAAATGCGGCCGTTCCGTGCTTTCTCTACCGACACGACAAAGGGTTAAAAACAAGATGGCTTTTTATCGGTGGCTCATTACGCTTAACGACTGTAAAACGACCTCGTGCCGCACGGAGTTTCGGACGTTGAGCGCGAGCTAGCTGCCATTATGCTACTGCTTCCTACTCTTGAACAGCAGGACGCAGAAGTCGTAAAGAAGCGCCGAACCGTCTTCTTCTTCTTCTTCTTCTTCTTCTGTGGGAGAGTTGGGGAGATTAAGAAGACGCGAGCTGGATGCGGATAAGTGTAATGCCGAGAGGATTAAAGGAAAATGTGGCTGATGTATACGATTTTGGTAAAACAAACGTGTATTGCGAGGCTGATTTGTTAAAGAAAAACAATAAAACCCCGAGAGTGGGTCAGGCGAACGAGTGAAACTAGCATAGGGGGGTGTGTACGTATAAGAATGAAAGAGCGCAGGGGGTGGAAGAGAGAGAGAAAGAGCAGACGAAAAGTGTCCCTTGCCGAATCTACGCTTTTGCGCGCCCCGTGGGACAAGCCACTTTCTCTCTCCAGTCTCTCTCTACTTTATGTAGGCATCTATAGCCAATGCAACTTTTCGCTTCCTTAGCGTTTCCTGATATACTCCTGTAAGTCGGAGATGAAGCTGATAAATAAACTCAAAGAATATATTATATAAGCATCGGCTCCTCGATTCACGCGAACCTAAAATATATAATACGATTGTCAGCACGATTAGATCGCTCATCTCCAAACCTTGTATCCCCACAGTAGCGGATTAATTTCAGCGATTCAGCAAAAAGCCGACTATCGAAGAGAGAGAGAGAGAGAGAGGTGTACAGTTGGCTGGCTCCTGATTGAAACGTCCCCCTTGGGAGGCGCAAGGAAGCGACTCGCGCAAACGCAAATCTCTGAATACTCGCCGAGAGCGTGAAAAGAGCAGTGTCGTAAATAGCCGGCGGTTATAGCTACTTATACATACATGCGTTATTGCTGGTGGATAAATATTTCTCGGACTTTCATATGATGTATATACTTCAAAGACGGAAAAGAGAGAATTTTCCTTCTCCCTCGAGGTAAGACGATCCGGTGCAGTGAAGTACACACTACAGACTATACTCGCGCACACGTGGGCAGGCGTGAAAATAAAATTAAGCCCAACTTTCGGTCAAATTGGTTGAAATTGGGCGTCGGGGCGCGCTCGTCCCCCGGGGGGTCGACGCGTCGATGCTTCGGCCGACGCGGATAACCTTTCTTTTTTTTTCTTTCCTTCGTACACGCAGAACGAAGGAATGCCATGCAACTTCTTTTTTTTACTACAAGTCTTTTGTTTTTGCTATATATAAGTTGCAAAGCCGCATTGGACGGAGCGAGAGAAAGAGAGAAGCAAAGGTGTCTCATCCGCATATACAGGCCCAAGACGTTTGGGGGTTGCCAAGTGCTATACACACTAGGCCATCAATAATTCAGCAGAGGACCATGACGAGGTTATCGCTCGACGCCTTTGGATCTCTGTCGGTCTTTTTTTTCTCTTCCCCCAGCGAGAAAGAGCGTTAGACTCGCCGGCCGTATGTGCGTCTACGGGAAAACGTGGTTACGCTTAATCGCGCCTCGCTTTTTTCTCTCTCTCTCTCTCTCTTTTCGCGCCTAGGGTGTAAAAAGGTCGACATGAAAGTTTCAGCTTTTACACTGCATCAGCGAAGAGAGAGAATTATTTACGAGACTCTGCGGTTAATACACAGCCACTTTTGGCCATCGGCTATATACTACTTGGATCGAGAATAATATACTACTGCTTTCTCTAATTGCCGCGTCAGAAAAGCGGGCCATCAGTACCGTCAAAGTCGTCGACGCGAGTGTAATATCAGCTTGCCGAACACGTAGTCCGACGGCTCTTTCAAGGTCCTAAACTGGTTGTCCCGGAAGCCGCGCACGATATCGTTCTCTCGGCTCATCGTCTCAAAGCGAATCGCGTCGATGTATATACCTATATACATGTAATAACGAGGGGGTTCAAGATTTTCTTTTTTTTTCAAATCGAACGATAAATCGTCCTGCATGCATCGAACGGAAATAGCGTCCAGGCTTTCTCGAAGCCGATAGTAGGCGAAAGAAGAAGCAGGGGCTAGTAGGTAGTATAGAGGAAATTATGTCGAAACCGGAGCCGTAACATTAGGAGCATTGTATTGTAGGCGCACGGGGCTACGACTCTCCAGGGACACAGAGAGCGAGAGAGAGAGGCGCACACAGTTCTTTGCTTCTTTTCCAGCTCACGTTTCCTCTCTCTCTCTCTCTCCTTTTCGCTGGTTCGCTCGATCATTGACCATCCGGAGGAAAAAGGGGGTGTGAAAACGTGCCCTCAGGTGGCTGCGCCACCGACGAGTGAATGACTTAATTGAATTAAGTCGTGCGTCCGCGGCGCGCATTATAATTTCGCTTGTGTGCATGTAGGTATAGAGTAGTATATAGTCGTCGAAAGGAAAGTAGGCGCCGAGTTCAAGTGCGCGACAAGCCCAGTAGTAGAAAGAGAGAGAGAGAGAGAGAGTTGAGAGCTCGAAAGGGTGAGATTTTAAAGGGGGATTGCTGCTGCTCGAGTTGAGATTTCCGGAGATTGATGGGATGGCTTTTCATTGGCCGATTAAAGGCCGCTTTTTTCCTCTAGAGGTAGTAGTTTCTTTTTTATGCTGGGAGCTGTCGATTGCGCGTGTGTTTTGTCGGAGCTATTGCTTCGTTGATTCGGTTAATTTGAAAAGTCTCGGTATCCACGCGACGCAACGATTCATTAATTCAATCTCTCTTAAAATAAAGCGATTTGATTGCGATGCAATACGATCAATATTCCGAAAATATTTCTCCAAAAAAGTGAAACGTATAATAGGCTCAGACAGTTATAGCACGATTGGCCCAAGTAGACAGTTTTGGCTTAGGTGGCACACCTCTATTTACTGTATACTCTGCGCGTATGATGATGATGAGGGAAACAAAAAAATGCCACCTATCGTCGCTAGCCAGAGGCTAGTGATAGCAGCAAAGTTTAAACGGTGAGGAAAAGGCCAGTCCAAAACGTTTTTCTTTATGTAGACATTATAGTATATACCTAATAAAAGAGAGCAGACGCATATTTGCGTTTGGCTTTTATTATTTTCATTCATCCTCGTACGCTTCTTTTTCCCACGCCGACGAGTCGTGATGTTTTTACACATTGATGGCTATTACTTTTTTTTCTTAAAATTATCTGCAACTCAATGTAACAGTAAATATAGCTAGAGCTTCATATCGTAAACAAGAGACGACTACGCGGGAGCCTAAGAAATTCAAGCTGCATTTTTGGTACACGTGTTCGTATGCTCGTGCTAACGAGGCACTTAAGAAGAGAGACACGCAAAATCTCTCTCGCGCGTCGTGAATAGATTTCGCATGTGTTCATTCACTGCTATACGCATCAGCGCGCGCGTTTTGAATCGGAGACACGAACTGTTATCGGAGCTGCTTCTTAACGATGCAGTGGCAGAAGTCCGCGATTATATAACATTATAAAGTTATATTCCAGTTCGTGTCAAAAGCGACTGATCAACAAGTGCAATTTTTTTTTTCATCGTAAACTACTATACTAAAACGTGAATTCGAGAAACACAGAAAACAAAGGCTTGCGAGTATATAATATATAAGCAAGAGAGAGAGAGAGAGAGAGGAAGAAATAAAGGGCAGAGATAGAGAGAAATAACGCGCAGAGACGCCGGTGCGCTAGTCCAGCTATCTTAATGCGAATCGGTCGGACCGGCTACTCTGGCAAAACTTATCCGCGGCGTCTAGAAATTATATGCCCGAGTCCCGACTCTGCTTCTATTATACATATACACGTGCGTATCTTTCCGCATGTAAACATACTTTTAATTTGTCCTTTTTTTACCTAATGCACTTTGTTTATATACTCAGTTCGCGCGTATACAAGATAAAATTTTAATTTTAATAAAAATGTATAAACGCATTCAGCTTATATATATATCGCGCAAGCACTGCGCGGCTGTCGAAAAACGAGCTATAAAACAAAAGACAGAGCGAGTAAGAGTCGCAAGGGAGAAAGAGAGAAAAAGAAATATATATATAAGACAAGAGCCGCTCGCGCGACACGGAGGCCTCTGTTAGCGTGTGCGCGTCGACTCGACGACAATCCATCCGTCGTCCCGCCGCTGCTGCAACAACGAGCATACGAGCCCTGCCGCCACAGCCGCGATACTTAGCATGCATCCCCCGATACGGAGGAATCCTTATTGTATCGTTGCACGTGAGCGTAATGCACAAATGTGAACTCGCTGCTGCTCTGCTGCGGGCCTTTCCTCTTTCTCTCTCTCTCTCCCTCTCCTCTTATACCTAGTGACGCTTTTCTTTCTCTCTCTCTCTTCCTTTCTCCCTCCTTTCTTTCTTGGCTTGTGGCTCCTCCCGGTGATAACTCCATCTTCATAATCATACATATGGATGGGCCGTGTGCGTTTCCTCGTAACTGCAGCCTTTCTTATCTCTCTCTTTCTTTCTCCTTTTTTTTGTCGATTTTTCTCCTGACTCTCTCTGTGTCTTTCCTCATACACACGCACACACACACACACACTAACATTTCGAAGGTATATATTATACTCCAAAGTTTCCAGAACGCGCATTATCGGCAAAACTCTGATTATAGTCTCTTCCATATAATAATACTCGCGCGTCTAGTCGTGTAATAGCCGCGAAAGTCGTCCGTTACATTAGGAGCGCGAATTCGAAGTTTCGAGGCGCAATCGGCAGAACGAATCAGAGAACGCGCGCCGTTAAGAGAGATTTGCTTTCTCGGGATAGAGGTGTGGTCCTATCCCCAGCGGGACCTCGGAATTAAGCGAGCTAAGAGAAGCAGTTTATTACCGGCACGTGGGGCGGCTTCTCCGAGCAGGTACATAAACCGCCCCCTTCTTCCTCCCTTCCTTCCTTCCTTCCTTTTCTCTCCTGCACTGCTCTATTTCGGGTGATAATTCCGAGCTACGATAATGCTATTAATTGCGCGCTTGATTGCGAGATTTTATATGTAGGCTATCTTAAATATGTTTCGTTTGTATAGACATGAGACGCGCAAGTGTGTGGTCTGAACACTTTTTTTAATTTTCAATTAAAACACGTGTACTATACGCACAATTACCGCGTCCCATACTATATGTGTAGATGCGCCGGTTGTACAACCCCTGAAGCGTCTCATTATACGCACGTTCTCCTCGAAATTGCTGGAGCAGACTCTCTCTCTCTCTCTCTCTCTCGAGGTAAACCGCGCGACTAACTGCCCGACCAATTAACTTTCAATTAGACCAGCCAGATAACTCTTATCGCGTTCGCGCGAGGGCGGATTTTATGGACTCTTCTTCGGAGGAGTAATAACCCCTTGTGTATTATTGGCCCAGACGTTTGCATGTATATATACATACTGCAGATGCATAGGCTGTATACACTGAGAGAGTAGCTGTAGGGTTAGATTTGCATCTCCAAGGGCTAGGCTATGCTTCTATACCGAAACATTTTTTTTCCTCGTCCTGTCCAAGACATGTAAATTTCTGCGCTAGTTGCATTCCATAAATCTCTCACTTTACGACGAAGCATCACGTATAATATACTCGTAGTGCGTCAGTTCTGCTTTTCTTCCGGTTACACATGTCGCGCATAGACTAGCGCCATAGTCGTATATGCACGTCATGAACGTATAGTTCGAGGAATATACTTACTGTTGCTGCGATGATTTTTCAAATTGCATCCCAGCTATATATATACGCACAATTTTTCACAAAGAATCGCTTCATCACAGAAAGCCATACAATCTTTTCAATTCGCTCTCTATCTATATATTCACCACCGGAGCCTTGTCTCTCTCTTTCTCTGTCTCTAAATATACATCGCGAGCTATCTCGCAATGCAAGGGGGGAGAACGTTTCCATTGCAGAGCGAAAGAGAGAGAGAAAAGACTAACGAGAAACGAAGTTATTTGAGGGTCGTCGTCGCTCGATCGAAAAAGAAGTCGCCGGAACAATAATAATAATAATCATCAAGTGCACGCGAATTTTCCCGTGTCATTATCGTTACCTTTTTTCTTTTCTCTCTCTCTCTCTCTCTCTCTCTCTCTCTCTCTCTCTCTCTCTCTCTCTCCTGCGTAGCAATTTTCCTTCTCTTGACGCTCGGGGGCGCAGAAAAGTCGCCGCTCTTTTATATCTATTCCTCTCGTGGAGTCCTGAGACTAAGACTCGGCGCTACGAGTCGAGATAAATATAATAACAAGCGAATGAGTTATCGCCTAGCGGCGCGAAATAAATATCGCCGCGCGAGAACGAGGAAGTCGCTACTGTATAGTATAGTCTTCGTGGAGATAAGCGATGCTGGTATATAAATGTTTTATACCAGCGGACACTCCCACTGTTATTATATATAGCCTCTCTCGTTTACTCGCGATGCGAAATAATGCGTGTATACTTAAAAAAATTTTGCATTATTAAGAGCTATCTAATAGATACATATATACGCGCACAGTATATATGTATAGCGT